>JAHPZR010001763.1:67500-70000 GCA_019787425.1 Platygyra sinensis
CTGCTTGGGCTTTATCCTAGAGAGGAGGCAGCGGGGCCGAGTGGTTCAGGGCGCTCGATTTGAAATCTGGAGGTCCCTGGTTCGAATCCTCCACCCTACTGCTATCTGGACTTGTTCTCGGTATTCCCGAGTTCAACTTCTCGACCACGTTCTGTAAATAGCCAACTGGTCAGCCTCCCACCAGTTGGGATTCTTAACAGTTTATGTTCAATTTGAACATTCAGTTACTTGTTTACAGTGTTCCCAATTAGCACCAGTGCTAAATAAATATGATACTTAAATAACGTTATTGTTATTAGGGGTGTCGCTGGTCCCATCCAATTTGAAAGTGCTCAAATTGCTTGCAAAAATTAGATGAGTGCTCGCTTGCTCGGGCTGGCAAAATTTTTGCTCGCATGCTCGGATTTTCGTTAAAATTCCCTGCCGTGTAGTGTAAGCGTAATTTGCATCTTGAAAACAAAAACTGACCCTGGAAACAATGTTTTCTGTGTGGGAAACTGGGAAGCATTGGGGACTGAACATGCATGTTTCTGGAAAAATGCTTCCTCATTTTAATGACGGTTATTGAAACTGACCGGCCTGAGTTCGGTCCCAGGTAGCAAGGTAACTCTGCCTGAAACAATTCGCTTGTAAAGGCGGATTATCTTTAGCCCTCTGGAGAGGGAACCTACCTGCTTGTAAACAACGCCTTAGAAAGCTTCAGATCCCGTTTAGCATCCACCCACTGACTCTTGTGAAGTAATTTTGCAGCAAGCGGCATATTAAACAAGGCATAATTGACTGTAAGCTACTGGGAATGGTCGAACCGCGATAAGGCCTTATCATGTTGTCTAGTTGCAGCTTTGTGCCTGTTGTCCTGTTTTGAAAGTGTCAGCCAGATTACTTGGTGCAAAACAACGTTTTAATAAAGAAAGATTCCAGCTGGCGGAAAATTTACAAAGTGCTCACTGCTCGCCATTTGTTGTTGTTGCTGTTCTTGTTGTTGTTCTTGTTGTTGTTCTTGTTGTTGTTCTTGTTCTAGTTCTCGTTCTCGTTCTCGTTCTCGTTCTCGTGGTGGTGGTGATGGTGATGGTTATTGTTATTGTTATTGTTATTGCTATTGCTATTGCTATTGCTATTGCTATTGCTATTGTTATTGTTATTGTTATTGTTATTGTTATTGTTATTGTTATTGTTATTGTTATTGTTATTGTTATTGTTATTGTTATTGTTATTGTTATTGTTATTGTTATTGTTATTGTTATTGTTATTGTTATTGTTATTGTTATTGTTATTGTTATTGTTATTGTTATTGTTATTGTTATTGTTATTGTTATTGTTATTGTTATTGTTATTGTTATTGTTATTGTTATTGTTATTGTTATTGTTATTGTTATTGTTATTGTTATTGTTATTGTTATTGTTATTGTTATTGTTATTGTTATTGTTATTGTTATTGTTATTGTTATTGTTATTGTTATTGTTATTGTTATTGTTATTGTTATTGTTATTGTTATTGTTATTGTTATTGTTATTGTTATTGTTATTGTTATTGTTATTGTTATTGTTATTGTTATTGTTATTGTTATTGTTATTGTTATTGTTATTGTTATTGTTATTGTTATTGTTATTGTTATTGTTATTGTTATTGTTATTGTTATTGTTATTGTTATTGTTATTGTTATTGTTATTGTTATTGTTATTGTTATTGTTATTGTTATTGTTATTGTTATTGTTATTGTTATTGTTATTGTTATTGTTATTGTTATTGTTATTGTTATTGTTATTGTTATTGTTATTGTTATTGTTATTGTTATTGTTATTGTTATTGTTATTGTTATTGTTATTGTTATTGTTATTGTTATTGTTATTGTTATTGTTAATGTTATTGTTATTGTTATTGTTATTGTTATTGTTATTGTTATTGTTATTGTTATTGTTATTGTTATTGTTATTGTTATTGTTATTGTTATTGTTATTGTGCCATTGGTTTGCAAAGCAGCGGTAGGGGATCGGCTTTGCATTCATTTTATGGTTCTAAAAGTGCAAGAATATTAAGAACAATTCCTCCTTCGCCCAACCCTCACCTCTCCCCCCTGCAAGCTGAGATAACAAAACACACTGACTGGTTAACCACAGTTCAAATTGAAAGCATTGTGTCATCTACGCTTGGAGAAGAAGCCTCGCAATGGTCCTGGCAATGAGCTCGCTCGTGAAAGTTGTTTTTTCTCTTTGTTTGCATTAGCAGTGTTTTGTCTAACAACACTTCACCAATTGCATTACTCTGCTGTTTGTGCTTAGATGATTCAACCTCAGAACAGAAAAAAGAGTTCCTGCGTGAGATAGAGCAGATGAAGCTGTTGGGTTCACACCAGAATATTGTATCCTTGGTTGGTTGTTGCACCTTGCAGGAACAGAAGTTCCTAGTGATAGAGTACGTTCCGTATGGTGATCTGTTGCAGTGGTTAAGGCGTGAGAGAAGATCGGTAGGAAGCTCATAGTTATCTGATGTTGTTTCGTT
>JAHPZR010001763.1:77500-93198 GCA_019787425.1 Platygyra sinensis
GGCAAAAAAAATGGACGAATCATTCATTAGCACTCCGGGCAAGGAAACAGGAGTTCAATGATCACGACTACTTAGACTATAGAATTGCAAGTTGACGACTAAACCAGTGTAAAACAAAATATTTTTGATCATTAAGGATATAATACAAACAGCAGTGATAAACATTTTAAAAATATGCATCTTAAGAAACGTCAAGTTCGTCAAATGCATGTTTTTAAAATGTTTATCACCGCTGTTTGTGATATATATTTCATCCCGCTACGATGGCTGAAGACCAAGAGTTTATATGATACAATGAAGTTTAGTACGGACGCTTTGAAATTTGCACTTCTTCTGTACGGTAAATTAAGTCACTATAAATACCTCGTTTTTCCTAACGTTTTTAATAATATTATCACGGCTTTAAAATGTCTTATTTGCAATGTAATTCAGGAGGGGTCCCGTATCCTACAATGACCAATTCAGAGCTGTGTAGACGTTTGAAGGTCGGTTATCGCATGGAAAGACCAGACATGTGCTGTGATGAAGTGTGAGTAACTGAGTAAGGAACTTTCACGTCTTTGTGATCCCGAAATGGCTCACAGGGAAACTGAGCAGCACGCACGGGTTATACATGCAAAACACGGGTTTAAAAGTCTGAAAGCCCAAAACTGCATATGAATTCAGCCGCGTACACACGTATTGCATTCTTAAACTAGTGAGTCTTGGACGTCATTTTCTCCTCGACCCAGCTCTCTCAAGATTTTAAAGTTAGTAACAATAAGTAAGAAAATTCCTGTTAAAATAAACAGGTGTCTTTTTAAAATCAGAACTTAAAACTTGGGTCAGTTTGTTTTGTTTTAGTCGTAGAGGCACTTTTTAAAGTGCCACGTTTATCGTAGAGAAAACATTTGGAAAAAAAGCCCTGCTACCCCAACTTTTATCTGCTTCCCAATATTCTCAATAGCAAAATTCTCCAGTACGCGATCGAAAGAACTTCGAAGAGAAGTGTCTCTGAACATTCCAATCCTTTCCGTTACTAACTGTTTCTATGGCAACCATGTTTTTAATGGGTCCTTAACCGCAAATCAGTGTTTTTAAACACTGAAATTGCTTAGTATTTTGGTGAGACTTGTGATGCGTTCTGCATATCCATTTATACCAATTTCCATCTCTTAACCCATAATAGATATGAATTGATGTGCGAATGCTGGAGGGAGAATCCATCTTCTCGTCCCAGTTTCTCGAAGTTGATTGACCGACTGGAGGTTATAATGACGAGGGATGTACCATATTGTGACTTGGACAAGCATGATGAGTCACGCTCTTACTACAACGTGCCCGCTAAAGCCGATGACAATAGCGGATAAGACACTGTAAGACCCAACACAGTAAAGTGCAGATAAAAATAATTTTCAGGCCACATATAGCAGTAAGGCCCATCGTACAAAATTAAACGTAGGAGATAGATTCTATGAGAATAAACCGTTAAAAAGAGCTCAGTGTTATGAGCTGTTCAGTGTAAAAACAAAATTGAACCCAATACTCTTTTTTAAATCTTAGTCATCTCACGATATAGCCATCACCTCTCAAGAGGCGATTAATGAATTTTCCAACCCTAACCATAGTAAACATGAATATGAGTAAGCATGGGTAAACCAGTGGCACCTTGTATTGAATTAAAGTTGTAAGCATCTGTAGCCTAAAATAGTCATTTCTGATGTCATGGGCTCCTGCTTATGTCTAATATATAGATTTACCCAAGGCTAACAGCAGAGCTCCTCACTACAATAATTACCATAAATGAAGAGAGGATTTTTTTCCCCTGGATCAGAAACTCAAAAAATGATCAATTGCGAGCATGTGATTGTTCATCGTGTGATTTCACCATTTTTCCTAGTTACATTTTGACAAACCATACCGAATGAGTGTACCCAAGATTGTAAAAATTACATACACAAAATATCATGGGCTTTCCAAGAGACGATTGTGCAAGGTATATATCAGAAGCCAACAACGCGTCAGGGTTTAATTTGCGCCATAATTTTGTCTTTGCATGTACTCCCTACCTCCCCCAGAGTAATAACCTGGCTTGAGCCCACGATCCAGTAAAAAAAAAAACAGTATTTGGTCAGCAGTCAACTTTAAAAAGAACATGCAATATAGTCATGTGATACTGGTCAGTGGATTCCTTGTGTTGACAGCTGTCAATCATAATATGGATGTGCAATGTCAAAGATGTACCTATGGTAATGGTACTTCCATGTTATTTTTCAAGGAATGGGGCTTCGTGTACGGATAGACGTACAGACGGCCAGTCACATGACAACCAAAATTTTTGAGATCGATGAGCTACCAAATTTTCTAAGGTATGGGGCTCCACTTGTGTGCCTTTGGCATGCAGGAGCTCCTCTATAAGTGCCATTCTCTAATTTTTCACTGGACCATGTAAATTATTTACTAATAGCAGATTGCTTTTAAAATTGCAAGGTCTCTTTACAAGACAATCACTCACCATTGTAGATCAGTTTTTCAATGCAGCGATTAATTCTCAACATGGTCATGAATTCAAAGGTGGTAGCTGAAGTTGTGGCTTGTCCATAAATTTATGCAGCTGTAAGGGCAGTTGAAAAAGGTTTCAATCTATTATTACTCTTCCCAGTAAACCGCGACACCCACGAACTTTTTAGCTGCCTTCTGAGTAACGTTTTTGATGCCGCAAGTTTGTTTCAAACCAATCACGTGGTCCATTGAAATGAACCATGTGAAGGCATTTTTCTTGTGTGGCATCATGACTTTTCGCACTTCGTGATGTGACCATTCACAACATGTTTATCTTCAAGAGAAAAGCTTACTGCGGTTTTTGTCTGTCATATAACTGTTAGCATGGCCCCTGTTTATCAGCTGAAGATAAAATATGATCAGGACAAATTCAGAGTGTTTTTTAAGACACTAAACGCCCGGTTAACTTTCTTCTTGAAGATAAGCATGTTGTGAACGAACATAACGTAATGCAAAAAAGTCATGATGCCACACAGAAAAAATGTCCTCACGTGGTGCATTCTAATATACCATGTGATTGACCTGAAACAAACTTGCGGCATCAAACATGTCACTCTGAACGCGGCAAAAAAAATTGTGGGTGTTGTGGTCTACTGGGAAGAGTAATACTGCTGTAGGCACAGGTAGAGGGGGGAGGAACAGAATAGGGAGGAGGGAGAAATGGCCCAAAAAAAGTTGGGAGGAGGGAGAAATAGGGGGGGAAAGTAGGGAGGAGGGAGAAAAAGAAATGTAACCGTTTAGGGAGGAGGGAGAAATTGGCTCAAAAAGTAGGGAGGAGGGAGAAATTGGCTCAAAAAGTAGGGAGGAGGGAGAAATTGGCTCAAAAAGTAGGGAGGAGGGAGAAATTGGCTCAGACAGTAGGGAGAAGGGAGATTTACCCCCTGTCCCCCCCCCCCCCCCCCTCCAGGTAGCACAATAGTGCTAGCATACTGCTATACAGTGTAAATGCTTGCATGGGAAATGACAAAATTTGGACCCTGGGTCAATTCCCTGTATGGACCAGGTCCATGGACCCCTGATATGCTTTTCTGTTCTCTTTTCACAAATAACATAAGATCAACTAATCATCTCATTAAAATCCCTACAAATATTTGTGGTGATGATGTTAAAGAGGTCCCAAATGGGAATGATTGTTTTAAAGCTAACTTGATCACACTTTCATGTTAATGAGCTTTTCATTGAAGCCATGAATCTTTTTGTCTGTCTCGGAGAGTGCAAGGTGTAAATCATGGAGGCACAAGAGTCCATGCAACATTTAACCATGTTGTTACAATTTCTCTCCCCTGCCCCAAACAGTGTCAAATAACCACTGATGTCTGGGAGGTAGATGTTCACATCTTTATTTGGAATGGTGTTAAACATTTTGTACATCCTTCAGACATTCCTGGTAAATGCTGTCACATGCCTCCAGAAAAGTAACATTGAAACTGAGATGAGCATGGGACTGGTTTTATAAAAAAACCTTGGCCATAATTGCACCTTTTTAAAGGTGTTAAAGTGTTAAAACACTTGATCCCTCACAACATGAAGTTTTCCTTTCTTCCTTCTTTCTCTTAAAATATGCATTTCAGGGTGGGCCATTTATCTAGCCCGGGTTTAGAATGCACCCTGGCTATTAGAAACTTTTAATTTTCAAGGTATGACAACAGCAAAGAAAAGAATGTAATATAATTTCAAAGCAGTGTTTATGCTCCTCGGCCATTTGGGGCAGAGGTGGGTAGATGCTGTGCTGTTGGTGCTGGTGGCTCTGGCCTTGCATGCAGCACATTTCTGCTCAGCTTGGCAGGATATGCGCTCCTCTGCAGAGTGGAATTGCACCAGGAGGGTCTGTCTAAGGCGAAAAACTCAGCGCTAATAATAATGCTACTGCTAATAATAATAATAATAATAATAATAATAATAATGATAATGATAATGATAATGATAATGATAATGATAGTGATAGTGATAGTGATAGTAATAGTAATAACAATAATAATAACAATAATGATAACAACAATAAGAGGGTCCAAGGACCATGGGTTCTGATATTGCCGATTCCCGGTTAAAATACCCTGCGGGCAGAGTCTCCTTCGATCTTCCTAAAAATGAATCTATCAAACGGTATCTTTAGTGAATAAATGTGCTAAAACCCTCAACTGTTGTCCTTTTCAGTGGGTGTATTACTTTTGGGACGCTGACAATTTCGTCCAAACAGCCGAACACGCTACCATATTGTACTAAAAGTAAAATGAAGGCAAGATGCAACTCAAATTTTGACTGAGGGTCACCCAACCCACAGGATAAGAAATCCTCGTTCAAAATTTCCACTTTATCCACTTTATTCTTCACCCTTACTACAAAAATAAACCACTTTTTCCCCAGGAAACAATTTTGAACCTCACTACAAGTTAATAGATTTACTACCTTTCTGTGTGATTTACGCATCCGCAGGGTCCATACCTTGAGACACAGTCTCAGGTGGTCTCAGGTTCATTTCGAAATGACCGCCATTGCCTGATTTCAAACCGTGAAGGACTAGGTACGAGTCTTAAAATATAAGCGAGATAAAGCCATTTGAAAATGAAAAAATTTACAAAGAAATGTATGGCCATCTGAACACAGCGTCCGGATGGCCATACATTTCTTTGTTAATTTGGACGTTTTTAAATCGCTGTATCTCAGTCAAACTTGGGGATTTTGTGAATCTCGGTGTGCTATTTCTGACCATGTTGATCAATATAGTTGTTTTATGCAAGTGAATTATTTCATGTACTTCACATCATAGTTGTTTTATCCCATAATTTACCGTACCTAGGCTTTAAAGTCTCAACCTTCTCCACTGTTCAAAATGACGAGTCGCTGTGACTGTGATACGTACCCCTGGTGTTTTAGATCTACACCCGGCCCCAGTGTTGCGAAGATACCCAGAACTCTGAAAGCGTACGTAAAACTGGGGCAAGTCAAATCATCCTCAATTCTGCTCAAAACTCATTTTTCTTCTTACGAAGCTTTGTCTCAGTTAATTAAAGTGTTCTTACCTCGATTTAAGGACAGTGCCTACTAAATATAAAGGGTTTTGCGCCAGTTTAGGGCCATGCGGAAAAAAGTAGATCTTTGCAAGGGCTATTGGAATCCACAAAGAAAATATTGAGATAGCCACGCATTTTTAACACTGAGATAATTAGCCTTGAATCTCAACAAAAATGCTGACAACAGCATTTTTTTAACAAGACAGGAACGGAAATTTCTTCACAGATTTCCTGAGAATTCGCCCATTCACATTTATAAAGATCTTAAACCTTAGTAAACGGTAAATGGTTACATAAAGAGCATTTTTGGTATGTTTTCGAAAATCGTTGCAATAGTGCTTTTAGAATCTCTGATAGCCTTCCTCTGGTTCAGTTAAAATACGGCCTAAATACCATTTGCTTACGACCAGAAATTAATCACGTGTTGAATAGAACTGCCGAATCCATTTCATAACATATAATTTAGGGGTGACCACGTGTTTTTTTTTTAAGTTTTTTATCTTTTTTGAAAACTTTTACCGTGCCCGTTACATTTTTGCCTGCCAGCTCCTTGGTAAGTAAAACATTTGCGTATCTCGCACTTGTTTAGCGCACGCACTACACCAACTGCAGGTGCATGTTTACAGTTAGCCTCTTCCAGGCGTTCAATTAATTGGGGCGCAGCGGGCAGTATGTGCAGTATGTTGAGCACCTTGCCCACATAAAAACGTGCAAGGGGAAAATGAAAGAGGAGACTGAAAGCTAGGGAGCGAATGGAACGGCTGAACCGGGAGTACAGTGACATTGACTGCGTTGGACTGTACAACTCTGATAAGCAGTCATCCTTGAGGGTGGACAAGCTATCCTTGTACTTTTCCCATCACAAGATTACCTTTAAAGGGAAGAAAGCTGAAAAGCTCGATATGATCAAAGCGCACATTGGCAGGTTGCTGTACGATTGAGTGGAGTGTCAACAACCTTGGCAGCCCCAACTAATAAATGACCTCATCGCTTTCCGAGGTGGAAACTGACTTGCAAAGTTATGTGGCAGATCGAGGCTGACCGTACGGTTGGGCTTAACCCCAACCGTACGGTCAACCTTTCTGTGTTCAGTTCCTTCAAAACCTACCAGGTTCCGGTACTTTTGATTTGTCCGTTGGCCCTTTCTAGAGTTTAAAAAACTTTAACAGTGAAAATGTAATGAACTGTAAGGATAGAAACTATTTTTAGGGCAGAGTGCACTATTGGGATGGTTTAGGGGGCTACTGTTCGCTAAGGCACTAACGTAATAAGGCCATAAGGTGTAAACTTTAATGTTTGTTCAATTAATTAATTCCAATTAGTTAATTAGCCTTGTTCTGAGGGGGTGGGGTAGGTACCTTTGATTGCTACGTAAAACGTACTACACTTACATTACTTCTCGCATAACATCACAGAACTATGTATGGTTCCAATATTCTCTTCTTATACTAATGGTACTATTCCTTTAAGAACAAAACCAATTTGCTCGAAGCGAATGGGCAGATTGATTAGCTTTACTGTTAACTTTTTGTTAGGTAAACGATACATTTCATACACAGTTCTCAAACTCATTAATAATTCATCAAGTTAAAACAAAGAAAATCACAACCGTGACGGTGGTTTGGATACCCCGTCTTAATTAGCATAGATTTTGACGATTTTACTTCTCCGTTTACTCTTTAGTTTTTGTTTCGATTGAGAAGATATATCAAATACTCGAAACAGTGTTTCATCGGTTATCCAAACACCTCCAATTTCGTCAAAAATACTCCGCTGCGCGTCGTATTTTCAACTCTCTTCTCGGTGTTTGGATATCCCGATGAAACACTGTCTCTCGTGTTTGATATATTACTTACACACGGACGTTAAGTGCTTTCCTTGTGGTAGAATACAACATGTAAGACGCATGCATTGTAGCATTTTCACCATGATACAAGCCGTTCTCGAGTTCAGATTCATGCGTGCGATACCACACTCTCGTCTTAGCGGTTATAATTCGGGTAAAATCAGTTCTCCCTTTTAGTGCAAAGAATGCTTTTGTGACAGCGTATCTTTTGGAATCATCCCTAGCTCGGTTAAAAATGTCGTGTGCTGTTTTCAAAGTATTTCGTGTTTGCTAAGATTTAAAGAGGGAAACGGATTGATCTCCTCAGCCGCTTGTTTATTTTCTCCCCTATGAAAGAAAACAAGAAGTCCACAAATGTATTCACCCCAAACATTTCCGAGTTAGTGGCATTAAAATCAGTAATGTCGTGACAAAATAAACTTCTCAAATATTGCTGCAGACACTCTGACACTTACGGAAACCGCAAATGACTTTAGTCAGTCTTTGAGGGGACTCGTTGACCGATGTAGGATATAATATCGGTCAAGTTGAAACGCTTCTCGGTTGTATTAATCGGTATCGATGTGTATTTTGAACTTGTTTATTGTTAACACCAACGGTGGCAACATAATAAGAACGTGCTATTCCGAGACACGACGTGACTATTTGATAATTAAATTAGTAATTGTTTATCGATGATATGAAAATTTGCCTCTTGAAAGAAACAAAATCATTCCTCTTCCATTTTTTCATAAGTTAATAACATAATTTCATTTTCCCCAGCAAAAAAAAAAGCGAGCATATTTTCCTGTATATGGCTTTGAGAAAACAAGGGTATCCAGTAGTCACCCACCTCTTCGGAACCTCTACTGAATTTTATTTGCTCCCAGACTCATTGGCCGTTTTTATGCTAGGGACGTCAATGTCGTCTCGGACGTTAAAGCTGTCTCGAGACGGCTTTAACGTCTAGTATAAAAACGAAAAATTAGGAAGACGCCTTTAACGTCTGTCTACTTTAACGTCTTCTTTTAAGAGCGTCTAAACGACGCTCTTATCAGTCGTCTTTAACGTTTGAGACGTTAAACCTGTCTAGTATAAAAACGTGACGCCCTTAATTGCCTGCCATGTTACCATCTAGTAGATCTGTTTGTATGTTGACGCACTAAAAGTTGTTTGTTTCCAGTGTCGTCCGAGTGTAGAACCCAGTCTTTTTTATGAATAAAGTATTTTTTCTTTGTTAGGCCGTGTACTTAAATGCGTCTCGTTTTTATACTAGACGGCTTTAACGTCTTAGACGTTAATGTTGTCTAGACGACTTACACGTCTCTAGCATAAAAACGGCCATTCACCTCTATCATTTTTCACATGGCTCGTTTTCCTTTGTTCTTTGAAGCTGATTATATTAAATAAACCCCGCTAATTAACAACTGTTTGAAAAGCTGGGGGCGGCTTTGATTGTAACAGGGGAGTGCGGGGCTGATATTTTAATAACCCCCTAGGGGACTATTAAAGTTGATAATCCCCCAGGTGAATATTACAGTAATATTCCCCTCGCACACACCCACATGCCTTCCATTTCACGCACTGACAAACAAAACAACGACTTTACTTCAACAGTAGTGTTCTTTGGGATTCTCTCACTGTTCCTGGCCAGCAGGTCTTTGTCATCCACGACTTTGATATCCCTCTTCGACGCTTTCTTCTTGTATGCTTTAGTCTCTTTTTCAACACTGCCGATTGAAACTTCTTGATGCTCGTCCGAGTGGTTAAAGTTGAACAGCCCTTCTGTCGCCTCATCAACATTAAACGGCTGAGCGTTTTCGTGGTACACTTGCCGATTGTTCGAAGATACAAATTTCTCCAACTCATTGCCCCGATTTGACTACCCTGGGTTCCAGAGGATATTTTTTTCTGATCGATATTCGCGGCAAAGCCGCGTTAACGAGGCGCAAAGCGCCGAGGAGAAAAAAATAACCTCTGGTCACAGGAGTACGCAACCTCATTTCCATGCGAGAAATCAATTCAGAAATTGAACTGGGTCACCCATTGGATACTCCCGTGTCCGTTGTTCGATGTAGCCAATCAGGGCCATTGTTATATTGTTAATTCCCTGCGGACATGGGAGTATCCAATCGGTGACCCAGTTCAATTTCTGAACTGATTTCTCGCATGGAAATGAGGTTGCGTGCTCCCGTGACCAGAGGTTATTTTTTTCTCCTCGGCGCTTTGCGCCTCATTAACGCGGCTTCGCCGCGAAATATCGATCAGAAAAAAATATCCTCTGGAACCCAGGGTACGATTTGACGAGCCATTTTTGTGAGGAAAAGTTCCTCCTCAGTCACTCGTTTCTGCCATTCTTGCAGTACAGCGTGAAAAAATGAAGTAGTTGTAAAGCTGTCAGTATTTTTTGACAATGTCCAAATCCCAGAGCTATTTTCCCAAACTTAATGTATTGTAAAGCTACTTTAGTATGCATATGGTTGTTTTGGTCGGTAAACCAAAAGCAAAAAAAAAAAACGTCTATAGCGATACTCACCGTTACGTCACCTATTGTTATTAATGTCCCAACCAGAGATCTATTAGTTATTGAGACAAAGGGTTCTTTTGTTTTACGGTGGGCAAATTTGAATAACAAAACAAATTGCTCATCAATGTTTGTAAACAGTGAATACAATTATTATGCTGTTTTACAATGGTAAACCCCACTGCGTTTTTTCGCAACTATTGTTCTATTGTCAAGTGTATGCACGGAAAACTATTTGTTTGTTTGTTTGTTTGTTTTGTCAGTGTACGTGTGTCAAAACAACGAACAAAATCATGTCACGGTTGACACCAATCCCATGTGAAAAATAAGCCAGTTATTTTGAGGCACCTCGTGGATACGTGATTTATTCACCTCGGGCTGCGCCTTCGGTGAATAAATCAGACATCCCATCGTTGCCTCAAAATAACCCTTGCTTGCCTTTTCAGGACTAGGGCCATTGTTTCTGTTGTTTAGTCTATTGTTTTCTCGGCCAATCCTGCTAAACCTTACGAGAGGTGCGTGGCGCCTCAGGGTATCATGTTAAAAACTTTGCGAGAAAAACGAAAGTATCAAGTTAAAAAAATATATATATCACCAGGAGCCATAATCTGGGACGGAGACCGTAAGCGCGCGCCATTTCTAGTATTGGGGTTGGCGCCATGATATGGGACAATTTTTCTATTTTTAGAACAAATTGCGCCATCGCCTGCGGCACACGCGCGTACATTGCTGCGAGGATTTTCGCGGATGTCGCGCAGGGGAAATGGCGTCCGAAATCGTTTATGCTTTTAATTTGGCCCACAACTCAACGCCTTTATGGCTGCTGGAATTTTGCTTAAGCCTTTTCGCCGTAAGTTGCTCCAGTTTGAGTGAAGACAGTGCCGAATTTAGGTATGTCCCGCTTTAAATCGCTGACCAAGTTGAGGTCCGCTGCTCCTTTTACAAGAACTTCACATTACTCCACTCTAAATTTCACATATGAAGAAGATTAACAGCTTTTTCATAACACAGAAAAAAAAAACTAGTTGGATATCTTTGGATAAGGCAGCGTTAAGGCCCAATAAGTGACAATAGGTTTATGTCCGTAGATGCTGCTTAGTTTTGTTTGTGTAAAAATCCAATAAATTTTCTTTTTACGATAACTGCAGAAATTCACGCGCGCTCATTGGTTAAATTTTATTGTCCATATGCGGACAGACAGATAAATTTGAAATTCATGCGACGCGTCAGCGAGCGAGAGCGGGCAATTCGACAATTTGTTATCGTAAAAAAACAAATTGATGTCAGTTTGGCTATCGCCTCGTGGATCCACAGCTACTTTGCCAATGTTATGACGAAGTTCATGATCAATAACAGGACAGACGCATAAAAAACTGACGTCAATTTGTTAATTCGATCGAATCAAAACTCCCTGTCTATTTTTTTTTTGCACTGTAAAGTTTCACTAGGTGAAAGAGACACACATGATGTTAGAAGCCTTTTGGCGAACGCTTAGCCTGCGTGGCAGGCGTCCGAAGGGGAGGGAAAGGGGAAAGACGAGCGCACGAAGCGCGAGAACAGACGCTTGAGGATCGCGGTAGGGGACGCCTGCAAGGACGCTATTGTTTTCTTCATTCAGCCCTCTAATTAACTATGCAAAACCCACTCAACTGTGGAATGTATGGCTGTCAAAATCATCCAATCAGAATCACATTACTTCTTTCGTGACAAAATCTGAAGGCGCCAATGGGTTCTCGTATTTCTTGTTTTTGTTGTTTTGCACGAAAAATGAATGTTAAAATTTGAAGACCTTAGCTTCGGACGTTGGGAAAAGCGAGAAGACGCCGGGCCAAAAAGAAAGCAATTGTAACACTGTTTGTAGAGTTTGCCAGATAAATCTAAAAGTAACATGGCAAATGTGTGGCTAAAGCTCGTGGAAATATATTCAAACCGTCGGAGAGAAAAGAAATATTCGGAGTTGAAGAGCTTTGGGATAACAGTGATTGCTTCTTACATCGATTCGCAGTCGGCCTGCAGTGCCTGTTCATGTTTCAACTGTACGCGACTCACAAGCCACTAAACTGCTACTCAGTAGTGTTCTTCTTCAATGATTGTAGAAATCGCTTATCTGTGACACTTTCCGCCGATGCACAGACAACGTCAAATTTGCCCCCTTCGATGTCTTCCAAACAAATTACTACCTTCTGAGTTAAACATCAGACAGTAGATTTCATGGCCTCGACTTCAATAATCAGGTCGCTAACAATTCTGAAAAGAGGCGTTATTACTAACATCGGCTAACCTTTGATGAATTAGTTCGAAACGATCTCTAGATTTATCCGCCTGGTTGAATATAAATGTAAGAAGACCTTAATGGTTTCGAATGACAGGTCGCTGACCAATCAGAAGGATGAAGTTAGGTAATTCATTAAATCTGACCAATCAGGATTTTTACGTTCATCTTGTGGACGTAAAAAACAAAGAAAACAATAGCGTCCTTGCAGGCCGTTCCTTCTCCCTCCGATCCCGCGCTCATTTTGACTTTCCTCACTCCCTTTCTACGGCCTGCGCTCATTTTGACTTTCCTCACTCCCTTTCTACGGCCTGCCACGCAGGCTAGCGAACGCTGGTAAAATTTGTTGTAGTATCTCAGCACAAAAGACAACGAAACAAATCTTTTTCCCCGATTTAATCACAATCTGAAAACACCGACTCGGACTTGAAAGTGCACGCGCTGCACTATGCAAATGAACTACTCGTACGCGTCAGACTTGTCTTCAAAAACTTTTGCAAACTCGCCAAACGAGCAGAAACAACAAGAAACTATCAAACACAGGTTTGGGTTATGATAAAGCATTGTTTGGCAAACTCACAAATCACTGGGAGGGACTGGGACCGACCATGAGCGGGTGAGGACGCCATTCATTCTGCTCCCGTAAAATTCAAACTTTAAGTCAATTATTCTTGTTTGGTTTTATGGCCAAGGCGTGTACAACAACTCTTAAGCGAACAAGAACAAGTAAGAGTTCTAACTCAGATAGCGAAACGAATTCGCCGGATGACAAACGGATCTTTATCTCAAGTTTTAGTACAACGCTCTTTAAGAACGATATAAGCTCAAACGGAAGAC
The DNA here is from genome assembly GCA_019787425.1 of Platygyra sinensis. NCBI lineage: Eukaryota > Metazoa > Cnidaria > Anthozoa > Scleractinia > Merulinidae > Platygyra > Platygyra sinensis. The sequence goes on from JAHPZR010001763.1 coordinate 90,511, forward strand.
CACTTGATGATAGTGACGATCAAGTTCTGGAAGCCTTGACGATGACTGAAAAGATTGGTCAACAGCTCCAACAAATCCTGGACAGACTTGAACGTATGGAGACGAAACTACAAACGATGGAAGGTACTCTCGGTAAGATTTCCAGCTTGGAGAACGCGGTAAACAAGATTCAAGCAAATATGGTATCTTTCAATGAAAAAGCTAAGAAGATGAAAGAAACAATACAGGAGATAGAAGCGGGATTGACGTTTACAAATAAAGACATCGAGGAAATAAAGAGAAGAGAGAATCAAACATCGGACAAGATCAAAGGCTTGGAAGACCAAATTCTTTACCAGGAGGTCTACAGCAGGAGAGAAAACCTACGCCTCTTCGGTCTCCCCGAAGAAGGTCAGGGTAGCGAGAATACATGTGAAGTGGTGTACAAGTTTCTGGAGAGCGAATTAGAGTTAGAGGATGCGAGGAATATAGAGTTTCAGCGTGTTCATAGACTAGGGAAAAAGAAGGCAGGCCAGTCAAGGCCAATAATCGCACGTTTTCTTAGATTCCCTGAGCGCGAGCTTGTCTTTAGGAATGTAAGAGATCTGGGTGAAGAATCGGATGTGAAAGCGTATGCTGATTTTCCGAAAGAAATACGAGACAGGAGAAAGAAACTGTGGCCAAAATTGAAACAAGCAAAGAGGAAGGCAAAGTAATTATTTTTTTCTCAGCGTGCTAGTCAATAGAACACTTCTCTATCAGTGTTGTCTAGAGGCGCTTAAGAGGGAATTCACATTGATTCTTGACAACCTTATATGGTGCATAACTATTGACAAATTAAGAAGTCCGACGATCCCTGCACAGGTGGCGTCCATTCAAAATATAACGACCTTCGGTCATCTAATACTGGGACGATTTAAAGATTGAATTCTAGGATCATCTTTTATTAAAAATCATTCACTTCCACAAACTGTGATTGGTGCCATGATGAATAAAACCATCTTATTCCTTTAAATTGTCGATTTGTCCCAGATATGCGCCTCTATCGTCTTCCGTGCTATTAAGTTTCCGGGAGGTAAAAATTATGTCATGCATTTTGGCTTGTTCAACCACAGACATACAGATGCCTTCACTCTTTTGCCAGCCCCCATGATGCATGAGCGATTCTCCTCAGAACATTTTTTATGAAGACAACGAATTTTAAAACTCAAACTGTGTCATTAACTCTTTGCTGACAGTTGATCAAGCGTATCAGTTCTTTTATCCAAAAACTTGTTTGGTTTTTAAGTGGGACGTGGGCGATGAGTAAATATCACGAGATGCTAACCGCAGTTATACAGTAAAAGGATCTAATGAAGATCTATGAAAACTAATAAATAACAACAAAACCACACCCCAAAACCATTTTATAGAAGGATGCCCGTCAGATCATTTCTATCTATTGTGCTATCCTTCCTTTGTTTGGGATTTCAAGGGCCCGTTTATGATCATGCCTTCTACCGTGATGCATAATTAATCGCGTCAATTCTACTTCCACGTCACTTCCTCGCTCCTGAAATCAATAACCGTGTGCGTAGGACAATGGATTCTGTTAAGTTACTTATATGATACCATTATTAATGTATAAACGCTTGATCAGGTTTCATCGCTTTTCATAAGATAATAATCCGCCTTACCTTGTCGCCTGCCTCTTCTTGCTTGTGTTTTTCTAAAATGTTTTGTGGCATCACAGTTTCTCTTGTCTCCTGTTCTCGTATTGCCTTTTCGGAAAATCTAAGCATACGCTTTCCAACATCCGATTTCCTTCACCCCGGTATTCGTCTTACACTTACCTAAACGACAAGCTTCCACTTGTCAGCGCTCAGGGAAATCGTAAGAAACACGTGCGGATTAATGGAATCCAGATGACGTGGTCCTGCCTTCCGGGTGTGTTTCCCTAGTCTCATGAGACCGCTCTGAAACTCTATATTCCTGCCATCCTCTAACTCTGAATTCGCTCTTCAGAAAACTTGTACAACACCCACGTGTCACATGTATTCTCGCTACCCGGACTTCTTCTGTCGGGGAGCCCTGAAGACAGGCGTAGGTGTTTTCTGACGGGTTCGCTGGCTGTAGGGACGCTTCCGTGCGTAAAGAATGTGGACTCATGCCAAGCCTTTTGATCTTGTCCGATGTTTGTATGCTCTGTCTTCTCTTTATTGTTGCCCTCGATGGTCCTTTATTTGTAAAACGTCAATGTCCGACCCCGCTTCTATCTCCTGTCATCGTATTGTCTTGTCATCTTGCTTAGCTTTTTCAATTGAAAGATACCAGTATTTTGCTAGACTTGATCATTGTGTGCCGCGGTCTCTCCAAGCTGGAAATCCTTACCGAGAAGTAAACCTTCCCCAGCGTTTTGTATAGTTTCGTCTGCCATACTGTTTCAAGCTCTGTCCAGGTAGTTTGTTGGAGCTGCTTGGGGTACGGCGAATCTTTTCCCGGCTCATCGTAAAGGCTTCCCACGCAACTGAGTGATCGTCACTAGCTTCAAGTTGGATCTTCCGTTCGAGCTTATATATCGTTCATTAAAGAGCCGTTGTGTTACTAAACCTTGAGATAACGATTCCGTTTGGTCATCCGGTCGGTGGGATAGGGGGTGCGAATCGTTTCGCCTATCTGATGTTTTACGACAACTCTTTGGACTTGTTCTTTGTTTCGCTTAAGAGTTGT
>JAHPZR010001764.1:0-16197 GCA_019787425.1 Platygyra sinensis
CGTAAAAGCATGATGGCTGCTTGCTTGCTGGATCTGTTCCGTACGGGTTGGAAGAAAATACCACACTGAAAATCCTAGGAAACTGTTTGATGTTGTTGTCTGTGATGTTCTGCTGATGTGTGATGTGCGATAGCTGCCGATGCTCCCTTTCATTTCCTTCATTGTAGTCGTTCGGCGACTTTTCATTTGCGTGGCCGATCACCTGAATAATAGACTGCCTCTAAACGTTTGCTGCCCTCAGTTGCTTTCCACTACATCGTCTGAGAAATAACTACTGGACTGGAATCGCCTAGGGTTCCTGCTGTTCATAGTATTTCTTCTTCTTTGCTTGGCAGTGCACTTGCCGCGTTCGGCCTCTTCCCTTTTCCTTGCTGGTGAAGATGTTTTACTTTTCCCTCGAGCACGAACTTGGACTGATAAAACTCCCGGTCCCCTATAATTGAGTACATGTGCTCACGTTCTTTTAAACGCCGGTAAAAGGCTGCCAGCATGGACTTCAAACTCTCCGGTTCGTACTCTAATCCATTATGGTAAGTACTCCGCATTTGTAACTTTTCATCGAGATCTTCGTGCTCATACTCTTCCAGTTTTGTGTTGAATTTTCTTTCATTTCCCCAGTTTTCCCAGACATTCAACCACGTTTGTGTTAATTTAGTAGTGCTCTTGTTTTTTGCCTTTAGTTTCAGCTGGTCAACAACTATTTCGTTGGACGAAGTATACCGACTTTCAGCCATTTTGTTTTTTGCTTCAGTTAAATTTCGCGCTTCCCCAAGAGTTTCCATAGCAACTTCCGTATTGCACTCTATAACCTCCATTTGCACTCTATAATCTATTTATGCACTCGTTATTGACCAATCAAATACTTGAAATTTTGTTGAGTATATTATAAGAAGACTTACACTACTTACAATATTTACAAAATAATTAGATTACTTACTAGTTTATGATTATGATTATCGCTTACATTCGCTGAAGCAATACACACACACGTACACAGTACAGATACAAGACTAAAGCAAAGCAGCCCACGTTTCTTTAAATTGATCAAGTACTTTGTTTTTAACAGCCAAAGTGCGAATAATACCGAGTTTGTCTTTCAGGCGCAAAAGAAAGCTATCAAAGTCCAAGGAGCCAACGCGCATGCTTGAAACAAAAATATGATATTTTGCAATTATTAGAGAGTAGTTGAGGGCTATAAAGTTAATTGAGCTACAGTTTTGATGCCAACCGTATAAGATTACTTTTTCTGATAAAACGATATTTTGGTGAAACGTTATCTGCCACCAGCCGGTAAAAAGGTCCCAAAAATTTATTGACTCACGGCATGTGATCAGCAGGTGAGGCAATGACTGGCTTTCTAAGTTACATAAAGGGCATTTATCCAAGTCCGACAAACCAGCGCGAAACAAACTGGATTGTGTGGGTAAAATGCCGTGGATGATTTTCAGTTGAAACATTATAAGTTTTGCTTCTTTTAAGATGCGAAATGGTAGCAAGTAAACATCTTGAATGTCTTCTTTAGTAATACCATGACTTAGAATTCTGGGTTCCGCTGTGGGTGGAAGGTACCTTTTTTGAAGTAGTTTTGAATACGCTAACTTTGTGGAGAAATGTTGTTCAGATATTGGGGCTGCAGGTGCTAACCCGTTGGCGGGGGCGGCGTTATTGCGAAGAGATGATTTCCAAGTTTTTGGAATGGCATTTATAAGGCCATAGTATATTGTAAACGGGCATTGCACAAGAAATTTTTCTTTAAACCCTGTTAGAGACAAAAAGTTAAAGTCAGCGCTGAGCAGATCTTGGATGTAGATGATGCCTTTATTATACCATTCGTTAATAAAGATTGTCTTTCCGTCCAGCCGAATGTTGCGATTATTCCAGATTATTTGATCATATACGGGTATTTCTCTGCTATCAGATGAATACTTGAATTCTTGCCAATAACATAAAACCGTGCGGTAAAATTCCGGGAGTTGTTCTAAGTTGAGTGCCTTTACGTCGTAGTCGCAATTAATCAGGAAATCAATACCACCAAACTGCCTGACTGCGTAGTTTAAGATAGTTTTCCACGAAGCATCACCACCTTCTGCAATGCGTTTAATCCAAGCTATTTTCAAGGCGCGTTCCATGATTTCGAAGTCAATCATTTTCAAGCCACCACACTTCTTTTCCGCGATAATCGTTTTTCTCTTAATTTTTGGGGTTTTTCCCTCCCAGATAAAGCTAAAAATAATTTTGTTAATAGTGTCTATAAGCGGCTTCGAGATTGTCAAAAGCGAAGTGCTGTATACAAGTTTGGCTAGACCTAGTGTTTTGACGATGTTTATCCTGCCAATGAGAGTGAGGTTTCTCCTTTTCCAGCTGTGTAGAGTTTGTTCTAGGTTGGACACCTTTTCTTCAAAGTTTAGCTTATTAGCAAGTACAGGGTCATACGAGAAGTGAACACCTAGGGCGCAAATTGAGTTATGGGGCCATTTGAAACCGAAAGGCTTTTCATTGCAATTTCTCCAAGAACCTAGCCACATTGCTTCGGTTTTATGCTTGTTAACCTCTAAGCCGCTGATATTCTTGAATTCGCTTAAGAGCTTTAGTAATTGTGAAACGGAATCGAGATCGCGCACCAGTACCGTGGTGTCGTCTGCATACTGTGTAATTTTTATTTCTTTCTGGCCCACCTGAATACCTCTGATGGTTGGATCTTTTTGTAGAGCATTGGAGAGGAGCTCAATTCCAATAACAAAGAGTAGACCCGACAAAGGGCAACCTTGTCTGACACCTCTTTCCAGAAGAAAAAAGTCTGACGCGTGTCCATTATGTAAAACGCAACTAGAGGCATTGTTGTAAATGACGTCAAACCAATTTAGGATGTCAGGACCGAAATTAAACCTCTGTAACGCAGCATTATTCTTAAGTGTGCATAGTTGCGAACGTTGTCAGGTTGAAGTAAATCCTTTAACGCAACTACGCCGTTGGCAAAATATCCGTTTCGCAATACCGAATAGCACTTTACAAGTACGTTTATTAAACGCAATAAAACGACTAAAAGAATGAAAATATTTAACTATAATATTTATATTTAATGAAAAGTTTAACCTAAAAAAAAAAAAAAAAATTAGAATTTCACCGATCTTTATGTTCTCATTAGATTCCAAACATGAGATCACTGTAAACTTAAGCTCACATGGTTGAGAATCCTCAGGGGCAAAGCCCAACCGAGCAGGGATGTTTCTAGTCCGGTACCAGACCTTTGCCCGACACCCCCGTGTCGAGTCCAGCGGAAAAGAAAAGGAAGAGATAGGAAGAGATACTGAAGAAGAGCTTGTGACCCTCTGTAAAAACGAACTTTGCAGACAAAGAAAATTATAATTTTGCATATAATGAAGGCTTTGATAAGGTTCGCAAAGGAAAGCGAAAAACGATTTTTTAAAAATGTTTCTATTTAATGCTGAAAATAAAATAATGTAAAACATACAAGTTACTGATAAATCTTAATTGTAGAAATATGGGATAGAAATGATTTTAAACGCAATTTTTCAGTAATCGCAAGCAAATCAGAGTAAATCAGGTATAACAATCACAAGCATAATTTTTTTATTTCCATGTGAGCTTAAGTTTACAGTGATCTCATGTTTGGAATCTAATGAGAACATAAAGATCGGTGAAATTCTAATTTTTTTTTTTTTTTTTAGGTTAAACTTTTCATTAAATATAAATATTATAGTTAAATATTTTCATTCTTTTAGTCGTTTTATTGCGTTTAATAAACGTACTTGTAAAGTGCTATTCGGTATTGCGAAACGGATATTTTGCCAACGGCGTAGTTGCGTTAAAGGATTTACTTCAACCTGACAACGTTCGCAACTATGCACACTTAAGAATAATGCTGCGTTACAGAGGTTTAATTTCGGTCCTGACATCCTAAATTGGTTTGACGTCATTTACAACAATGCCTCTAGTTGCGTTTTACATAATGGACGCGCGTCAGACTTTTTTCTTCTGGAAAGAGGTGTCAGACAAGGTTGCCCTTTGTCGGGTCTACTCTTTGTTATTGGAATTGAGCTCCTCTCCAATGCTCTACAAAAAGATCCAACCATCAGAGGTATTCAGGTGGGCCAGAAAGAAATAAAAATTACACAGTATGCAGACGACACCACGGTACTGGTGCGCGATCTCGATTCCGTTTCACAATTACTAAAGCTCTTAAGCGAATTCAAGAATATCAGCGGCTTAGAGGTTAACAAGCATAAAACCGAAGCAATGTGGCTAGGTTCTTGGAGAAATTGCAATGAAAAGCCTTTCGGTTTCAAATGGCCCCATAACTCAATTTGCGCCCTAGGTGTTCACTTCTCGTATGACCCTGTACTTGCTAATAAGCTAAACTTTGAAGAAAAGGTGTCCAACCTAGAACAAACTCTACACAGCTGGAAAAGGAGAAACCTCACTCTCATTGGCAGGATAAACATCGTCAAAACACTAGGTCTAGCCAAACTTGTATACAGCACTTCGCTTTTGACAATCTCGAAGCCGCTTATAGACACTATTAACAAAATTATTTTTAGCTTTATCTGGGAGGGAAAAACCCCAAAAATTAAGAGAAAAACGATTATCGCGGAAAAGAAGTGTGGTGGCTTGAAAATGATTGACTTCGAAATCATGGAACGCGCCTTGAAAATAGATTGGATTAAACGCATTGCAGAAGGTGGTGATGCTTCGTGGAAAACTATCTTAAACTACGCAGTCAGGCGGTTTGGTGGTATTGATTTCCTGATTAATTGCGACTACGACGTAAAGGCACTCAACTTAGAACAACTCCCGGAATTTTACCGCACGGTTTTATGTTATGGCAAGAATTCAAGTATTCATCTGATAGCAGAGAAATACCCATATATGATCAAATAATCTGGAATAATCGCAACATTCGGCTGGACGGAAAGACAATCTTTATTAACGAATGGTATAATAAAGGCATCATCTACATCCAAGATCTGCTCAGCGCTGACTTTAACTTTTTGTCTCTAACAGGGTTTAAAGAAAAATTTCTTGTGCAATGCCCGTTTACAATATACTATGGCCTTATAAATGGCATTCCAAAAACTTGGAAATCATCTCTTCGCAATAACGCCGCCCCCGCCAACGGGTTAGCACCTGCAGCCCCAATATCTGAACAACATTTCTCCACAAAGTTAGCGTATTCAAAACTACTTCAAAAAAGGTACCTTCCACCCACAGCGGAACCCAGAATTCTAAGTCATGGTATTACTAAAGAAGACATTCAAGATGTTTACTTGCTGCCATTTCGCATCTTAAAAGAAGCAAAACTGATAATGTTTCAACTGAAAATCATCCACGGCATTTTACCCACACAATCCAGTTTGTTTCGCGCTGGTTTGTCGGACTTGGATAAATGCCCTTTATGTAACTTAGAAAGCCAGTCATGGCCTCACCTGCTGATCACATGCCGTGAGTCAATAAATTTTTGGGACCTTTTTACCGGCTGGTCGCAGATAACGTTTCACCAAAATATCGTTTTATCAGAAAAAGTAATCTTATACGGTTGGCATCAAAACTGTAGCTCAATTAACTTTATAGCCCTCAACTACTCTCTAATAATTGCAAAATATAATATTTTTGTTTCAAGCATGCGCGTTGGCTCCTTGGACTTTGATAGCTTTCTTTTGCGCCTGAAAGACAAACTCGGTATTATTCGCACTTTGGCTGTTAAAAACAAAGTACTTGATCAATTTAAAGAAACGTGGGCTGCTTTGCTTTAGTCTTGTATCTGTACTGTGTACGTGTGTGTGTATTGCTTCAGCGAATGTAAACGATAATCATAATCATAAACTAGTAAGTAATCTAATTATTTTGTAAATATTGTAAGTAGTGTAAGTCTTCTTATAATATACTCAACAAAATTTCAAGTATTTGATTGGTCAATAACGAGTGCATAAATAGATTATAGAGTGCAAATGGAGGTTATAGAGTGCAATACGGAAGTTGCTATGGAAACTCTTGGGGAAGCGCGAAATTTAACTGAAGCAAAAAACAAAATGGCTGAAAGTCGGTATACTTCGTCCAACGAAATAGTTGTTGACCAGCTGAAACTAAAGGCAAAAAACAAGAGCACTACTAAATTAACACAAACGTGGTTGAATGTCTGGGAAAACTGGGGAAATGAAAGAAAATTCAACACAAAACTGGAAGAGTATGAGCACGAAGATCTCGATGAAAAGTTACAAATGCGGAGTACTTACCATAATGGATTAGAGTACGAACCGGAGAGTTTGAAGTCCATGCTGGCAGCCTTTTACCGGCGTTTAAAAGAACGTGAGCACATGTACTCAATTATAGGGGACCGGGAGTTTTATCAGTCCAAGTTCGTGCTCGAGGGAAAAGTAAAACATCTTCACCAGCAAGGAAAAGGGAAGAGGCCGAACGCGGCAAGTGCACTGCCAAGCAAAGAAGAAGAAATACTATGAACAGCAGGAACCCTAGGCGATTCCAGTCCAGTAGTTATTTCTCAGACGATGTAGTGGAAAGCAACTGAGGGCAGCAAACGTTTAGAGGCAGTCTATTATTCAGGTGATCGGCCACGCAAATGAAAAGTCGCCGAACGACTACAATGAAGGAAATGAAAGGGAGCATCGGCAGCTATCGCACATCACACATCAGCAGAACATCACAGACAACAACATCAAACAGTTTCCTAGGATTTTCAGTGTGGTATTTTCTTCCAACCCGTACGGAACAGATCCAGCAAGCAAGCAGCCATCATGCTTTTACGGTAAACAACTGTCAAGTCACGTTTAGCGTCATTCAAGGACAGGCGGTTCACCCAAAAGTTCAGATCAGCATTAAATGTCTGTTCGAGGTAACTCATTACGGAACAATTACGAACCTGCCATCGCTTAACTGATTTTTCATGCTCTTGAAATAAAAACTTGTTCAGTTCATAAAGTTTCTGAAGTTTACCTGAAAATTCACGCTTGGTTTACCTGTCACTAGGTTGTAATTGATTGGTTAAAATTAAACATGTGAGCAGTTTGGAAGCCACTTCAGAGTTGCGTGCCCATAGAAGCGTGACGGTCGCGTTTTCTTGATTTTTTTTTTTATAATTTTGTTGAGAATATTATAAATAAAAAATCGTATGATCGCTCGTGCATTTCGTGATATATGGTCACTCGTGATGTTTTCAAGTTCTCAAATTGCACTCGCCTGCGGCTCGTGCAATTTTGAGAACTTGAAAAACATCACTCGTGCCCATATATCACGAAATGCACTCGCGTTCATACGATTTCCTATACGTATTGTCAGTAGAGTTAGTAGACGTATCCTATTGTAAGTAATGCAAGTAGTATAAGCGTTAGTATTGTAAGTGGCGTAAGTAACAAGTATTGTAAGAAGTGTAAATTACTGCATGAACATTGTTAGTAGTGTAAGTCGCAATTAATTTATGGGTGAGTGATCTAAGCAATGTGTGTCTCAAAAAAAAATAAATAAATAAATGTTATTGTAAAAAAAAAAAAAAAGAATAATGCCCCTCAGCTGTTTATAAGCTTGACGATTAAACAGCTGTACTGGATCAAATAGACTACTAAAAACTTTTTTTGACTTTTACCAACTTCAAGTTGATACCTTGTTTAAAGGGGTATTGTCACGAGGATTTTGCTGTTTTAGGTCAATTCTGTGCTAAAATCATTACTTGAGGGCTTTAATCATAAACAAATAGCTTCTGTATAGCTACGACAAAGATATAAAATGAATTTTATCAGAAAGGGCTAAACATAATAAATTTCTCGCGGATTTTTGGAACACGTAGCATTAAAACTTGAAAAAATTGGCTAATTTTTTTTTCAAATTTCAATCCATTTCCATCCATGCCATCCGTAGCGACAGGCAACAGGAAACAGTTTCAGTACTTTCAAATAGTCTTATATAACAAAACTAAATCATTAGTTTTGGAATTCAATTGATGCGAAGACACTTTCTAGCTTTTTATAAAGTTGTCCAATAGCGTGACAATGCCCCTTTAACTATATAGCAAAGTCGCGACAGGAGAGAATGTAACCACAAATTTAATAGCGGTTCCTTTAGCTAAAACGTTCTCCTGTAGTACAAACTGCAGTAGCAGGTACAACATAGCACTAGTAACCTTAAGTAAAGCACTGAGTAGAGATTATTTACAGGCTTATTTAACTTTTATTTTCACGTCTTTTTCTTAGTGTTCTGGCGTGTTTCGTGATGTGAGGAAGTGCACTGACGGTTACCAATTTTATCTACGCTCTACTCAATTCAAGTGTTTAAGTGCCATAGTGCATGTTGACATGGAAGTGGGTGACCCCAAGTGGGTGAGGTAACCCGTCGTCTAAGTGGGGTAAGCCGCGTCTCCATAAAATCTCTCTTTTTTTTTTCAATTGATCATGATTGCACGATAGGTGGCGTGGCCCGACCAGGTGGGTTGAGCAGTCTGCCAGGTAGTATGCTCTGACAGCCGGGGTCGCATTTAGGCATGTAAACGTCTCAAGGTAGGGTAACCCCCTTAGCTGGGGTATACTTGCTTGAGCAGTTAACTGCCTTTGGCAGAGGCTTTGCACCAATAGATAAGACAAAAGAGGCACAGCACTGAAACGTTGCAGCAAGAGCAGCTAGTGAGAGGAAAAGAACACTCACCGCCAAAATGCGCCGTTCGCGTTCGCCCGCCATTTTCTCTGTTTACGTGCTTAGCGACCACGCAAAACCTCTAGAAACTTCAACCCGGGACTCTGGGGCTGTAAGTTTTCATGAATTGTCAGATTGTAAATTTATCTTGAGGATTGTCAATGTACAATGTATAAGACACCAAATAAATAAAATAAGTATAAAAGTAAGTATGTAAACGCGGGTTGTTTTTGGACCACTGCAAGGCGGGTTACCTCACCTACTTGGGGTACCCACCTCCAAGTAACAGGCCCTAAGCCGCGACTTTCACAAATCAAGATTTCTTAAAATTTACTCACGTTTATCCTATGTGGAAGCCCACATTTTCGAAAGTAAATTCTCTGAAGATGACAAAAAATGCGCTGTGGATGTTTTGATCTTGATTCAAGATCACCGTCACTCTCATGACGCATGACTGGAGGAATTATAAAAATAATATTTATTTTGATTCAGTCATCCACAGCAAATTGTTCTTACGATTGTTCAAATCCACAGCTCGAAGGACCATTAATCTTCTGGTAACACAACGTACTTATTTACGGTTTCACAGCTTTACACAGCACTTCGTTTTCACGGCTTTCGACATGCATCGTTTTACAACTCTTGCAAGGAAACACGAAGAAACAACGTTTGAGTCATGTGACGCTACAAATGCTAACGCGGGGTACCCACGGGGGAACTATTACAAGTCAAGTCTGTTCGGCTTCTTACTTGGTCTACCCGAGCGAGTGTAACGGACTGTAACACTAGTCTTGAATTGTGTATGTTTGTCACGATAAGCCCTTCACAATGCCTTTATCATCGTTCCAACTTGGTATCTAATTCTAAGGCGGGTCTGAAAGCAGGGTATTGATTTAAGGCGGGGCTACACGTGAATAGGAGTGAGATTTTAAGTAATATTAAAATGGAATTGTTAAGAGAACAGATACCCAGGTTGGTAGGGTGTTGTTTGGTGTCCATCTACTAATTCTTCACTTCAAATTTTAATTTTACAAATCCATGAATTCTTCAACATTTCGTATTTTCCTCAATATATCCTATCCTTTGAGAAAAAATAGTCTTTCCCAAAATGCCCAAAAATCACCCAAAAATTTAGCGTGGTTGGCGTTTCCAAAAACTTACGGAAAGGGAATAAAACTGGGAGGGAGTGCGAAAAATAAGGAGCAGAGAGAGGGGGTGAGGCCAGCGAAGGAAAAGGCGATCCTGTTTTTCCCCACCCCCTCCCCCCTTCTCACTCACCCCTCCCCACTCCTCCCCAATTTTTGGATCACGCTAGGCGTGCTCTTTTGCTCGCCCGCTTTTTCGCTCGCGTGTTTGATCTCCGCCTTGAAAGGAAAGAAAAGGAAACGGTTGCTACGCAAGCTAAAGCGACGTCAAAACAGCCTTCACGTGTACCCCCGCCTTAACACACTCAGATCTTTCTGGTCTAGTATTCTATATCTTGAAATCGTTACCTTGTTTCAGCCGGAAATGTGTGATTTGCCTGACCAAATATGGCTTTAAGTGAGAAAAACTTTTAAATGGAGTACAAATTTCCGATTTTATTGATGGGGGAAAATGGACTTTTTCGAAACGATCTATTTTCCAGACCAGAGTGCAAAGCTTGAGGTAATGTTATCGATAAAACATCCTTTATAATGTACGGCGCTGCACATATATATAGCTAATGTATAAGGGGAGACCTCCCCCTCGGGTAGCTCTTCTTGGGAGAGAACTGGGTAGCGTTACGGGACAGAACTGCATGCCGCAGGGCTAAAAATTCACCTGATAAAAGCTTATGCTTACAGCAGCCCACTTCCTATTTGGAGAGCAAAGGCGAAGTCGTTTTGACTCTGTTTGGCTCTATATCAAATATCTATTCCTATAAAGGTAGCTGGTTTAAACGGAGCGTTGCATTTAAATTAACTCTTCAGTTGCAATGGTGAAGCTACAGATTCTGGCCTGGTTGTTGACATTGACGGTATGTTTACATGTGTTGATCAAGAAGTTTATTCCTGTTCTCATACCCGTTCACCTTGAAGCATTTCCAATTGCTTTTTGTCTCTGAAGATATTTTTAAAACTTCCTTCTCGCAACTAGCCGCATCCTTTGTTACGAAGATGTGAAATTTAATTGCTGCGCTACAAGGACTTAGTATTAAGCTTTGAGAGGACATAAGCTACGTGTTATGTTTCTGGTTCAAATGCTGTAAATGAGTAGTATTAATTACAAGAGATGCTGCTGAACAATTTAAGGGTTCTTTATATGAATAATCTCCCCAAGTATACGTGATGATGTCTATTCTCTTCCCCAGTTAGTTTTCTCGGTTTGCTGATAATGCTGGCTGTTTAGGCTTACATTGAATCTCATATTTATTTTACGATGCTCAATAGAGTCTTTCATCTGAAAACCGAGCACATATGACCTTGAAACTCTTGAAGCCCTTCGGGAGCCCTTGTCACTCAGTCAAAACAGTGCGTGCATAAGTTGTTATCTTATTGCTCTTCTGTTCCATGTTTGAGTATGCTCCGATCTTATCAGTTTTATAATGGTAAAATTGGCTTCTCTTCTAGGTTCTTTCGTCGCCGGCGGATAAGAGAGGAAACAGAGGTAAATATAACAGTGTGAACATGTGCCAGACATTCCCCGGGAGGGGGGGGGGGGGTGGTACTTCCTTTTATGGGCTATATATATAGGTATGCAAGGCTCCAAAGGGTATGGTTTTTAACCGCTTGAAAATATGATATCGTTTTGGTCTCAAATAAGATATGGCTTTTGCGCTGTTGTCTTGAATTGGCTAAGTTTTTTTTTAGAAGAAGTATTCTGAATTTCAGCCGTCTCTTCCCCTTACCCCGAGGGTTAGGGAACTTGTCTTGTCATACGGGATATTGCTCTTGGGGTCCTTAATCGAGGTGAGGGTAATTTTGGCTGACGGTCTAAACGGACGATGATTCTTGTTACTGTATAATGCCTGATGCTCCAGCTATGGTTACCATGCTTCAAATTGTGCCTAAAGTATTCATGTTGAATAACGGACAAGCGGCTCTTTGATTTTGACGGTTTCTTACGCCCGATTCTTCTCCATGATGAAAGCCCGTGGTTATAGCGATTGCTTTCTTTTATACCAAAGCAACCAATGGATGCCCAAGAGATCAGCTGTCTAACTTCACCTCCAAATACACTGAAGTTCTTCAAAAGCGAGTTCTGGACAGAATTGTCTTCGTGGGAGTCAACAAAAGAGATTGGTTAATCAAACAACGAAACTACAAAAGAAGGCTCACATGGGTGAGTGGCAGATTGAGCCTCTTTGGTAATAAATACCACCATTAAAATAGAGAAAAAAGAAACAATGGACGATGCTTTCTCTCTACATTTGCAAAACCACTGATGTTAAAAGGGTCGCTTCAGGCTTCATACTTGTTAAACCTAGAATTTACAGAGTGGCATTACTGCTAATAAATTTTTGAGCTACCTTAAAAATAATAAAAGAAAAGGTGTCAAAAACGAAGGTGTTAAAATCTGTCACAGTGCGATATTGATTTGGAAGCGCATTTCAGGATCTGGTCACATGGTCAATAAAAGAATTAAGGTCATAGGTAGTTGTGCACATTTTATAGGCAGGGTTAAAATATCAGTTCCTCTGGATCGCAGACTAAATCAACCTTTTTAAGTTGTTTTATTTAGGTTATTTACAAAACTGAGGCTGTTTTTAAAAAAAAACGCAGAGAGAAAAGGATTTTGCATTTGCATGTTTGTCAAGTTTGTACTGCTATTCCCGCCTTTTGAAGAGTTCGTGCCCTTTTACTGTAAAGACCTGCATTGATACAGGATACATGTGTCCCACTCCACGTCTTTGTACAGTAAAGTGTGAATTTCGCTATTGCATTCAAATCAACTTGTTGTTACATGTTAATTCTCAAGGGTCGATCTCGATGAACTACGTGGCTACTAATATTATGCCGCTTTGCTGCATGTTAAGGAGGCTCGAAAGGGTTTTTAGCTGCACGTGCGCCCGCAATGTACGCACGTCATTACTAAGATGCACGCGTCAGTGGAATGAATCAAAATCAGAGAGAGAAGAGTAGAGGAAATAGGTCTTGAAACACTTTAATGCAAATGCGAACGGTACAGCTCTCCCAAATTGGTTTTGGTTACTTTTCTTGTAACCCGTAAAACCATCGTAAGGAAAAAATATCTCCTTGTCACAAAGAATACGTCCGGATGAAAGCCGGTCGTTTCGCACGCGCAGGAACTCGATTGAGCGCGCGTTAACAACTTCGCGCGTGCGTAAAGTGGGATCTAGTCGACCTTGACTTTTTCATATTTTCCAACTTCGTGCGCTAATATTTTCGCTTCCAGTCGGTGAATTTTTTTCAAATTTTTGGTGACAACTAAGATCAATCGGATGCGTATATATACAAATTCTTAAAAAATTCTGTAGGTGGTAAAAAAATTTAAAAAGCAATGGGCGAAGATTACGTTTTTACTTCCTTCTGTCGCACAGAATTTTTCTTAAGTTACATATTTTGACAATCATTCCTAATAACATGTAATATAGGAGTTTGAGAAGATTTAACCGACCCGTTCTCTTAATAACACGATAGCTTTCGATTTTAGGGGTGCAACTGAATGCGTTATATCGTTGCCATGGTAACAGGTTTTCTGGAAAAATATGATGTAATGATTCTATGACGTTTCATCTATGTCTGTGGTAAATTTCACACTGATACGATAAACCAAACTGTAATTGGAAAAGAATTTGTGAAACTAGTCTGGGGAAGATGAAAACTGTTTCGAGCCACCTTAAACGGCACATGCATGCAGTTATGCTAAACAGCTAGTATATTCTTGCAGTGGGTATTCCAACGACTGGACAAAAACAAAGATGGTTTGGTTGACTACAACGAGGCTGTGACGGGAAGATGGGGCCTGCGAGGTCCAAGAGTCTGCCAGATAGCTTTCCTTCAAGAGTGCGATAAGGATCAAAGCAAGAGTGTGTCAAAGACGGAATGGTTGAATTGCTTCCAAATCACTCCAGGTGACTTAATGTCATCAAATCAGTGACTATTGATCACTGGACAGTAAATTGTACAGTCTCGAGTTACGTGTTTGTGTTGGTAATAACATTGCTAAACCGTGCAATAAATGTTCTGTCTTCTGCTTAGAGTGCAATAAAAGCTGTTCCCGTGGTCAACTTGACACTGTGCTTTGTGAGTGCAAGTGTCCTGATGGTGTTGTCCAAGGACGGGTTGTGACGTCATCTGGAGCCCCACTTCGGGATGTTGGCATTTTATTAGAACTCTTCCCTTACACAGAACTGGCAAGAACCAATAAGAGTGGGCACTTCTCGATCATTGACAGGTGTGAAAATAAATCATATACAGTGAAGAAGAACGACTACATTCCGCTTCGACTTGAGGGCGGCATCAGAGGTGCCAATCCGCTATTGATCCAGCTTGAAGATGCAGGTATGTACCCTGGAAAAACAGTTTTAACGAGCATGTATTTCAGTTATTTCACCTTCGTTCACTGGTTGGACAAGTAACAAGTTAACATGTAAAGGACTCAGTGAGTGTGTAAATCTAAATAGTAATAGAGCTTTTTATTACTTAGCATCATCGTTCAGTGTCGTTCATCGCTCGCTATTGAACACTCGAAATGTGGTAGAGCAAAGCAGTATTACCACCCGCTAACTTTTTGCCTGGTAGTTGATTTATGTTAGCCTGGTTGTATGCACAGCATCTCGTTAGATGTCCTTTCTTTTTTCAGAGCCAGCTTTCATCACTGATAATCCCAAGAGCAAGACGCGTATTGCAGGGCAAAGTGTGAATTTCACTTGTGAGGCAGATGGGACACCACCAATTGAGATAAGCTGGTAAAGCTCTGACTCATAGTATATCGTCATACGTCAAAGGGAATCTTTGAATAACTAACAATTTAAACGTATAGTGCTTTGAAGGATTTACATGAAACACACAGACTTTGTTTAAACTACGTTTAGAAGTCTCCGGTTGTCATGCAGGTGTCGTCTTTCTTAAAATTACAATTCCAAGGAGATTATTTAAGTATCTCCTAACAGGAGGTGTTCTGAGCTAACGTCAGGCTGTTTTTTTGTTATATTAGTCTAAACGTTTATGATCCTGGAAGAAATATTATTATTTTCATTTTTTCTTCTTCAAGGTACCACAATGGAAGGCGTTTACCGAAGTTAACTGTGGGAATGAGATCGAGCCTGTTCATTGCAAATGTAAGTGAAGCTCAAGGTTTGTACACCTGCAAGGCTTCAAACGATTACGGATCAGAGATGTCCTCTGCAGGCGAGCTAAAGATAAAAGGTAACACGACATTTTCAACGGTTGCTCTTAGCTCAAATTCTCAGCGTCAAGCTTGGCGCAAGCATGGAGTGCCGCAATTTTCACGTGTTTTTATCATTGGGTTACTTACCTTTTCAATCATTTCGTCTCACTATTAGTAGTCAAAGCAGACATTTATATGAAAATTCCCTATCACTTCTAAACATTTCCAAAACATTCGATGAACACTTTGGTGTAAGGGGCGAATTAAATGTCACTTTTTTTCGTGCCTTTTGGTGAGATTCTTTAGCACGATTCAGCTCTTATTATAGCAATTCCAGGTTTGACACAATCATAAAATACCATCACAGGTTTGGATTGAAAGGCCCCCCATGGAATTCTAAGAATTTTTGAGTAAAATTTTGAGGTTTATGCGTTTTTAAAAGCGAAAAAAGGAAACTGGGTGGATTTACGGCTCTTAGAGCAAATGTTTGTAAACGAAGATTACCTAAATGACTGTGCAATAATTATCAGGAGGTGGGGGGGGAGGGCGAAAATCAGCTTTGCGAAGAGAAATATTACACAATACCCCCCTCCTCTCAGCAAAGGTAAGTTAGCTCTAACTCCCCTCCAAATCTCCCAAAAATTATGACGCACCCCCCCCCCCCCCTCCCCCCCCCACAAATATAGAACATATACCTGAATTCTTAACTTGCTTTGTACTGTAACGCATTTGGCATCAGTGTCTGGAACAAAGAGTACCGTAACTGTACGTAACTGTGTTCGATAAAGTCTCCCATTCCTGAAGAGTCTGATTGTGCATCGGCAGCTCGGAGACACCAGTTGCGTCATTGCCTTCGGGTTCCAGTATTTGTTGAGCAGCCCGAACGTAACGTAGAACACGAGCTACTAGCGTTGCTTTCCTTCCACTGACCTGTAAATTGTGTTGTTTCAAGTACAATCTTGACTTGTGTGCCGTCAGCGAGCTGACATGGTTCTCATTGTTCCAGTCAGTGTTTGGCAGAGTGTTTCTTTCAGAAAAATACGAGGCTACCTGTTCAATTGGTTCCAAAACCAACGTAACAAAATCCAGGAGAAAGAAGGAAGACAAAAGGAAAGCAAGAAAAAGGAGTTCTTTGGCTGTGAAAAATGGAAAGAGTAGAGCTCCTGTTATTTTTTTTTCACTGTGGAAGGGGGGTGGGGAGGGGGGAGAGGGAACACCAGTTGATGG
>JAHPZR010001765.1:5000-35000 GCA_019787425.1 Platygyra sinensis
TCTGTCTCATGATTTAAACGTTTGGGGCTCGCCATTTGACATGTACGCCATGTGCGAGCCCACAGTAACTTGAGCTGTGGCGTTACCAGTTCGCGCGGAGTCTGGGTTACGCAAACATTGGCCGTGTCTGCGAGTGGCCCTTGTGTTCAACAAACGTGAGCCAAGAAACCACCAAAGAACAACGGTGTAAGAGCTGCGATGCTTTCAACGTGAAGTAAACAGTATAAGGAACCTTTGAAGTAATACAGGTGAGTCTCGTATAAACCTGTTGTATAAACGGACACGAGTTTGTCGTAAAGTTTACACTGTGAAGTGACATCAGAATAGAATCGTCGCGGCAAATTCGAACTGGGCAAATTATCGTCCAGAAAATGCGTGGGACTGTTTGAGCAGAGCAAACAAAGAGTGAAATTTCGCTCAAATGTTCTAAGTCATTGATCGAACACTGCGAATTGTCTCTCGAAAATTCGAAGTATATTTTCGTTCTGAGCGAATTGTCGTTCGAAAATTCACGTAATTGGAAACAATAGGCATCACGAATTATCGTGACTTTTCGTTGAAAATTCCCTTCCATCGAAAATTCGATATTTTTTCGTCGAAAAGCCAGAAAAGCCGCGAATTTCGGCGAAATACGTTTGCATTACTTTTGCACAATACTGTACTGTCAATATAAATTTCAGACAAGGAAAATCATGAATTCAGTACTGGTACTTATAGTGAGAGAGACACCACCGTATAACAACAGAAACAAATACAAGAGAAAACTGCAGTCACATGCTGGTTTTAGAGAGCAGTATGCAAATCAAGTCTAAAGTTCTCTTCCTCTTACTTATACATAACCACATATTTTCTGTGGTATAATTCATGTTACTATAAGATCTTCCACTTAGGTAAGCTTACTATATACCTTCAATTTCTTTTGGGTGGGGGCGGGTCCATTTACTGCAGACTGTTTTACTCTCTTTGTAGGGTGCACTGAGGAGTCCTTTGATTTTTCCTTCAGCGTGCTAGCCATAGGAGGAACTAATTGGTTCATATGCCAGTAGAACTTTGTCCCACTCTGTAAACATTGACAAGAAATATCAATTAATTACCATCCATTTTAGTCTTCCATTTTGCTGCTAATTCAATAGCTATAATTATATCTTTTAGTTCACTTTTTACTCTGTTAATAACCTCTATTTCTTCAAAACTTACACCTGTGTTTATCATTCTGTCTCTCCATTTGTATTATGCTTAGAGTCAACTGTATGTGCATGTTTAACATTTTTTCATGAAGCTGAAAAGGGTACGTACCTGAATTTCATGGAGAAATTACTGCTTGTTTGGGCCATTTAGTTTCACCATTTAGTTTCACCATGCTGGTGCTGTTAACGTAGTTGCTCTGCATTACAGCAAGGGCATATTCATCTGAAACACAAGAGCTGGTATCAATGGCAATGTACAGTTACCAATATTAAGGTTGCGCAATTATTAGTACACTACCAACAAAAATAACATTGTAATCTCAACGGTTTCGTTTCAGATCATCACAAGTTCATTTAACATTAATTTTCTTGTTTATTAATCAGAAAGATTATGCACCCATATGAAGATGTTCTACAGAGATAGGTAATAATTTAAACAATTAAATTCCACTGTTCCAGGTATAATTGAAAAGAACTTTTAATTGAAAAGAATTTTAACACATGTTAGTTTATAAATATAAATGTGAGCGGGAGCCTGTCAGGAAACACGGAAGTACATCATGACTTTTCAAGTTGTGACTTAACAATGACACAATGTTTTCAATTATCATACTATGCAGACAATGAGTCTTCACCTTCTGCATCACATTGTGCAAGGGATTCGACAACACGGTCCAGTGCACAGTTGGACAATGTATGTTTATGAGAGATTTAACAGCTGGATCTGTCAAAGGGTGATGAATCGCCTCCATCCAGAGGCAACTGTAATGGAAACCTATAAGGCAAGTTAACTCGTTGTTGATACCATATTCATTCAATTAGTATGATACAGTAGTATGTCACCCTGGATTTGGTATGCATGTGTGTTGTTTGCCAAATTGGGGGAGGGGACAGTTGGCTCGAATACTAGGAGCTAGGGGGGTCACTTAAGTCAGTTTTTGCTGGGTATGTTCCACTGGCATCTCAGAACCCCTACCCCATTATAGTTTATTTCTGGTCTATGTCATGGCCCATTATAGTCCCCATCTTAATTAGTCACTTTTGGGAAAAGGTAACCCCATTATAGTCAGTCTAGTCGTGAAAATGCGACCCCATCCAGCGGCACATCCCCAGTAGCCCATTATGAGGAAGTAACCAGCCTGGGGCTCGAATGTAGACTTTACCTTTACCTTTTATGATAAATACTAACGACTTTAATGATTGTTTGCATACATATATAGATCTTTGACTGGATCCAGTACATGCGGTACTCTGGACGAGTGTCCGTAGATGTCGCCAAACAACCACATATCCTCATAAATGAAGAGGTGGGTTCTGACAACAAACAAAGGCAAAAAGGAAACAAATACCAACTTTCGGTTGCTGAGCTGGTCTTTTGTAAAGAAGAAAGTAGATTGCATTTTGATGAAAGCTGTGTGCAAAATGTAAGAAGATCATTCTCTTCAGAAAGAAAAAAACAAGACAACAGGGAAACTTGACGAATGGAAGGGTCATACAGCAAACACTGGTGGAACAGTATCCTCTGTTGTAGTGATTAAGAGTGGCCCTGTGTTACAAGGATTGGACAAATTAAACATTTTGTTTCTCTTCAGCATCAAACTGAAAAAATTGAATTTGTAAATATTGATTTGTATGCCAACAGTTTAAGGTCTGACAACGCCAGTGGCCTTCTCTACATTGACACTAGAGAGCTAGAAGAGAAGGTTTTCCATCTAGACAATATATCTAAACCAATGGTCACAGCATTAGATGATGAGAATTCCCATGTAATGTGGGTTCTCAATTCTAGCAATGTGTAAATAAATATTTGTGTTCTTGAGAGACCTGTGTCACTCTAAAGAGATCAAATGAGGCTACTCTGTTGCATAAAAGCCTCAATTCAGTAGGGACAACATACAATTTATTAATAATTATTGTTGCTATAAAGAGCTTGTTAATTTTTGCTTAATATAATTTGATATACAGTTTTATATAATGTTTGTTTTTCACCTATTTTGCCACATAATGTTACAATACTAATTTTATTTGTTTATTTATATATTTTTATTCTATATGAATATATAACTCCTAATTTATTTAACTATTTATTTCGCAACTGGATAATTAACCAGTACAAGACAGTTTTGGCTTGTTGTCGCTGAAGACTCATTAATCAGTAAGTAGAAAGTTTCACATACATGACAAGGTTTTTTCACACATGTGGAAAAAAGTATCACATGTTAGAAAAAACTCACATGCATGGCAAAAAATGTTTCACGTTTGAAAAAAGTTTAATTAACATGCCTCCCATGAATTTTCACATGTGTGAAAATATTCACATGTGTGACCGTGAACGGGAAAACGTACCTTAACGCTTATCCGTTAAACGCTCTCTAACGGACGGATAGCTAACGGATAGTTAACGGCCTTCACGGCATTCTAACGTTTTGTCCTAACGTTCTAACGGTTATCTAGTTGTGCCTAACGGATGATCAAAGCGTTCTAACGCTTCCTCCTAACGGTCTAACGGCTACCTAAGTATGTCTAACGGATGAAGAAAACGTTCTAACGGTTACGCAATTTCCTCTAACGGATGGCTGGAGCCATTTAACGGTTGTCTAACGCTCTACATCTAGGGACTTAAACGTTTGTCTAACGGTTTACATCTAAGGACTTTTAACAAACGAATAGCGTAACTTTCAGTCCGATGTTATAAACACATGATCGTGCCGAACGTCTTCCACTCGCAATTTTTAGTAAAAACTGAGTGATAAAGTGCAGACTTCATCAGTCGTCGATGAGACAAGCATTAAAAAAAATATTTCCACGGTGAGCATTAATCGAGAGCAAAACTCAGTACTTTCACTTTCTCATCGAGAAGGACAAACTAAGAATTCGGGTCCTTTATTATCATGTGAGACGCGAACGTAGCGTCGCTGAAGTCCTGCGTGTAAACAATTTTAATCGCTAGTCGTGGCGAACATTTTTTATTGTTGTGCTCAAATGTATTTGTCTCTTGTACTTATTTTTACACCATGACTTTGTCAAGAGTTTTACCCGGGTGAGCCGTCGATTCGCGAAAGATTACGTTTTCTAGCTTGGCCGAGTATGCGAAAGCGGTGCCTTCTGAAGTTACGAAGTTAGTCTCGAAGCGACAACGCGTTGGCGCTGGTTTCACCAGATTAAAGTTGTTTTCGTCACATACATGTAGTTTAAAACTGGTTTCGTCTGATTCAGAGTAGGACAAAAGTCTATCAAAATATTCATCAAACCTTCCGCCGGAATATGGCCCTTTCTCACATCTTGGAACATGTAAACGAGTTTATGCAAATTTTTGAACCCGCACTTTGTAAATTGAAACCAATTAATTTATTCTACTTCAGTTCGAACGACGAAGACCACTTGATTATTTTAATGATTCAAAATAGCGATTAAACGAAACAGAAAAAGGTTATTGATCATTTGGGATCTCACCTCCCAGTTCGTAGCACTTTATCAATATATTATAGCTACGAGTGAAGTCCTTCAAGTTTCAAAAATGACGAAACACGAGCACAAGTTCTTGGCACGTGAGCAGTGTTTACTTCGCAGACCTTTATTCATCGCAATTTTGTTCGAGATTTCTCCGTGTTTTTTTCATCCGTTCATGGCATTTGAAGGGTATTATTTTTAACTTTCCTTTGTCAAATATTACAGTACAAATTACAAGCTCTCGAAAGAACCGGACTTTGCCGAATAAAAAAAACAATTCATATTTTGTCGATCGTTGTTATGATTATACTCCTCGTTTCTGTTTCAGAAAGCGGCAAACATGGTTCGTTTTGGATTGTGTATAATAATAACATTATAGTATGAAGGCTGTATTGAGTTCATTCAAGTTGTATTTTATCAATCACCAGGGAATAAAAAAAATAATAATTGCCAAACTTGCCATCTCTCATGATTGTTTTGAACTAAATGGATGTAAAAAGCTTCTCTCGTTTTACAGTGTTAGGCTGCTACATTCTATTTTAACGCGTGTCATGTCATTCTAACGGAATCGTTGCCCGTTTAATGGATGCTAGTTTATTCTAACGGATCCTAACGGCTTCTCTAGCCGTGATAACGGATGTAGAGTTTTTGCTAACGGTTATGCTGACCCGTCTAACGGTCTGATGCTAACGGCTAACGGATACATGGCTCTTGCTAACGGTTATACTCTCCATTCTAACGGCCTCGTGCTAACGTCTAACGGCTGGGCTAACGCCTCTAACGTTCTTCAGAAAACTTTCTAACGGATGACTAACGGATGCTTAACGCTTTTGCTCGTCTAATGGATAAGCGTTAAGGTACGTTTTCCCGTGCACGGTCACATGTATGAAAAAAAAAATTCACATGCGTGTGAACCTCTGGTTTTCTTCACATGTGAAATGTTTCACATTTATTTCATATGGTTGGTTCTTTTCACACACTTTCACAAGCTCTTCACATGATTTTCACACACATACCCCTGGTAGTGAATATGACTGGCGAGCCGTTGAGCCGCCGAGCCACAAAATTATATACCTTACTCATTCTTTAAAGTGCCTATGAAGTAAAAAAATAATTGCTGCTTATTTGAAAGGCTTTTCAAAGTAAAGAAGAATGGCGTTTTCCTTTCGGGAATATCTTTTTTATTTTTAGAGATATTTACGTTTTTGTATTATGCAAATGAGGAAAGTAATGACGGCATAGGTGGTTCCACTAAATCAGTACAACACTCAATCAAGCAGTGTTCTTCAAACTTGGCACCAGAAATGTACATCACAAAAGAAACAGAATGACACCTACTATGTTGTTGCCATGGCAACACTCTCGGCTCCAGTCTCCTTCTGTGAAAAACCAAATATCGCCAATTGCAATCTTTTAAAGTGGAACTGAGGGTCTAGCTCGGCACACAAATGGTTCCCATATTGCCTTAACGATCCCCACTAGGTTGTTGTGAGTGGATGGTCCTTGTTTAGGATAAAATCTGGAAATTTTAGTCTCAATTAAACCAGGACCAGCGGCATAACTGTTGTCATGGCAACAGCACGACAGGTGTCATTTGGCTTCTTTTGTGATGTACAGTCCTGATGCCAAGTTTGAAGAACACCGCCTTAATATTTCCAGAGATATTCTATATTGTGTGCTGTACTATATTAGTGAAACCACCTATGACGTCATCACTTTACTCACAAAAACGTTAAAATCTCGTTAAAAGGCCTTTCAAATAAGCAGCAATCATTTTTTACTTCACAGGCACTTTAAACACTCAATACAACTGGCGAGCCATCGAGCCGCCGAGCCACTAAATGATGTACCTTACTCATTCTTTAAACACTTATTACCGCGACTGGCGAGCCGCCGAGCCGCTTCAGATAAAAGACTTTAAAAATGGCCCTCTATTCTGTAGTTGTTCCCATGGTTTTGATTGTTAAATTCCTAAAGATGTTGTTCATGAAAGATTATGCAAATTTACACTAACTTGAAAATTGAAGCGAACCGTAATTTGAGCTTTTTGTTTACATAAGGTTTTGTGATTTTGGTCTTCTTAAAGTGAAGACATTCTTCACTGAAGATGATTAATTTTAATGTACTAAGTAAGGGGTTGTTTATTTACCGGTTTTTTTATTTCAATATGTCATATTGCCTACGTCTTAAACTCTGTACTTCTGCTTCAAACCGAAAGGTGTTTAAGATAAAATAAACCAAAGTTAGCGCTTTTTGTGTATACTTGTGACTCGAGCGGCCTATACTAAAGAAGGTGAGACTTTTCAGCTCGTTCCCACTTCACCACCCGGTTCATAATCAATGTTGCGATTTGTTGTTATCATGGACTTTACAATTAATGTTCTGATTGTTAACATAACCTGCAAACTTAGCTAGATGAAAAGTTATATATAACAGTTTAATAAGGTGGTCTTTGTGTTTAGATTTGACTCGAGCGGCCTATACTAAAGAAGATGAGACTTTTCATGTCATTCAAAAGCACAAGGTACATACGAAATTAGCTCATTCCCACTTCACCACCCAATTCGATTTTGTTGCAATATGTTGTTATCATGGACTTTATAAATTAATGTTCTGATTGTTAGTTTGTGCACTTCCACATAATCCACAAACTTAGCTAGATGAAAAATTATATATAACAGTTAAGGCAGTCTTTGTGTTTACTTGCGACTCAAGTGGCCTATACTAAGCAAGGTGAGACTTTTCATGTCATTCAAAAGGACAAGGTAATTACGAAATTAGCTCGTTTCCACTTACCACCCAATTCAATTATGTTGCGATTGTTGTTATCATGGACTTTATAAATTAATGTTCTGGGCCGAATTGTTGATATTGTTTGCCCTTCAGTTTTCAGTTGTAGTAATCTCAAACTACATCAAACGTTAGAGGTGAAAGACATTTTCAAACAAGAAAAAAATAGTGCTTAAGATAACGTTTAACCCTAACTTAGCTGGATGAAAACACATCTATATATATATATAACAATGAAAGTGTTCTTTGTGTAGACTTGTGACTTGAGCGGCCTATACTAAAGGAGGTGAGAATTTTCATTAGCATATCATTCAAAAGGACGAGGTAATTCATTTAACAAAGGATTGTAAACAACATTAGTATTCACCAATCATATCGCTGCGATTTCGATCCACCAGAGAAGGGATTGACACTATAAAAGGCCTAGTATTTTTTTCTCATGTCACCAGTTTGTTAGAACAACGCTTTCAATCGAAAACTCAACACGATAAACATGGAGGAATTTGGCTGCATCTTTTGTACACAAACTGTAACCTCCCGCCAAGAAGCCCTACTCTGCGCGATGCGACAGGTGGCAACACCGTCGTTGCCACACTGGGGTTTACAGGGCCACGTATAGACAGGCAGTGAGGACCGGCCAGGATATCGCATGGACTTGCCTCTATTGTAAAGACGAGACGCCAGTGCCCATTGCTGCTAGTTCGATGATCAATACAGGTAAATGATTTCTTGTTATCTCGATGGGGTTGACTCCAATACCGTGCGTCTTTACTTAATAACAATTCAATGTTAACTCTGAAAAACTATTGCAAGCACCATTTTGAGGTAACTGATAGCTAAGATAAATTGAAACAACTATCACAAGAGCCATTTTGAGGTAACTCATAGCTAAAATAAATTGCTTAAAACCAACAGACTTGAGTACACCGTCCGCTCTGCCAGAGTTGTACTTACCCGTTTCATCGGCTTCGCCCTCAGACCTCAGAACAGTGGAAGTAGTGACAATGTTCTCTGCCCCACCAAGTTGCCCATCAGGTACAAGGAATGAGGAAGGTAACATTAAGATATGAATGTGAATGAATGTGAATGTGAAAGAATGAAAAACAGTAGATCTAATCCGGAGGTTGTGGGTTCGATTTCCACCGAGGCCAAAATAATTTTTTCTTTACCTCGTGTGGTTCCCTGATTCCCCTTACTAGGGCTAATGCCCAACAGGTTATTTAATTTACACTTCAGAGTTAATTCTCTGTTCCACCATTTGTATTATTAAGATAGTCTGAGAACATATAGCAAGCGCTATTTCGAGGTAATTCATGACATAACATGTGTTTGTCTTATAAATAGATATAGTTTTTATTTTTTCCCTTTTCCAGAGCCAAGTGCTATTGTTGAATCTTCGATTGAAGAGCCAGTCCTGGGAGATGTCGCATTAGAGAACCCAAACATTCAACATGTCGTGTTCCAGCTTGTGGAAGACTGAACCAAACGCCGCAAAACCAAACTGCTGGACAGCCTTGGTTACAGCTACAACGTGAGATCCAAACGGTGTTATGCAACATATTGGCAGTGTGTGGTCCGTCCCAGAGGAAATGCATGCAAGGCTACGGTGATTCAGCGGGACGGCAACTTCCATTCCGGTGAAAATGTCCATAATCATCCAGCAGAAGCAGGGGCAACAACAGCGGCAAAGATCGTGAATTTGGTCAAAGAGAAGGCTCTGGAGGATAAGTTCAAGCCGGCTTCGGCCATAGTGGAAGAGGTATTTTGATTATTATCATTCCTAATTCCTTATTTTCCCATCTCAGGACGTTCGCGCTGAAAACTTCCCACGTACAGATTTTTTTTAAAACTTTGACTGCATGGATAGAAAATGACAACATTAGATTAAAAAAAATCGGGGGTCATCATTTGAAGATAAGTCCTATGAAAGACCATAGCAGTGGATTTTTTTTGTTTTTTAGCTTAATGGAAAAAATCCTCTCTCCTCACTGCTATCGCTTTAACAAATGACTTGCCACTTTTCCTGTGATTTAACATTGATGGCCTTTTCTCTTTCTTTTGCAATCTGGTACCGTTAGATTTCTGATCTCACGTGGATCACGTATGCGGCAATTCTACTCCGCATTCCAGCCGTCAAACGAAATGATCACGGAATCATTGCTTACGTCTTTGACAGTGTAAGGACACCGAATTCCTTCTTCGTAGACTGCTTCAGCTTTGAGGCCAACTGTTTGTGGAAGCGCCATTGCGTTTTCGGTCAACCAAGCATTTAGCTCGTGCGATCGAAACAGGTTTGCTATCAACAAAGCCAGACAACTTGTTTGATGACTCTGCATTCTGTTGCTAGGATACAAAGTGGTGTCCAGTGTCCTTCGGTAATTCAAGTGCCTCATTGTGCATGTGTCGACTAACTTCAATTCTTAATGAATTACACACTTTGTCTGTGTTGAAGTCGTAATGTTGTTGCATTCAATTCTACTTGTACCAGAATATCTTCGGCTTTCAGATGCAGAGAAATCCATCCTCAATAAGGGCTTGGATTTTGTTCCTATATCCAAAAAAACTTGACAAATTCTTATTTAAGCAAGATGTTGAAAAATTTCTTTGCTGCATTCAACTTAAAGCCTTTTTCCATGACAAAGAGGAGGATTCTAACACCTCGGACAAAGATATTTCCAAATGCTTGACTCGAAAATCGAAGTAGACTCCCCCAGAGGGCCAGTTCACCTCTTTAGATTTTTTCAACAATAAATGCCATCATGACATCAATAAACTAAATTTCAATCATAACACCAAATTTTCCAACCTTTTATTGGAAGAGAGGGCGGCGCTAGAAAATCTTAGAAAGCGCAGAGACATAATTGTCAAAGCGGCCAACAAAGGCAGCGCTTTAGTTGTTTGGTGGGCTGACCTCTACCAAAAAGAAGCTTTGTGGCAACTTTCACACCTCTTTTTATGCTTAAGTCAAAAAAGATCTCACTTCCACTAACCAGCAAATCGTCAAGAGCACTATTAATGACCTTATAGTCAAACATGAATTGCCGGCAACTGCCACTAATCTCATTATCTCCACTCATAGAACCTCATGTATTTACTTTTTACCTAAAATTCACACACCTACAGTACAGCTTAAAAATAATGCACGCCCAAGAACTTCCTTTTGCTTCTGCAAGAAGAAGTTCTTCTTGCGGCTGATTGCGGATTGCTCCAACTTAAGTCCTGGAAACCGCAAGACCTTCTTTGCGGCTGCACAATAAAAGTGCAAGAACTTCTTTGCGGTAGGATGTTCGAACCGCAATAACTTCTTTGTGGTTCTTTGCAGTGACACTTCGAAAGGACAGGGTATGTGTAAGTGAAAACGCAAAGTGAAGCGAAAGGCACAGTCGAGTCTCACCTAAAAATATAATTGTTCAGAAGAACTTTTTATTGGCTGATATAAAAGAGAATTGTCCTTTCTTACCTTGTGTAGTATGTATGACTTACGTTCAACACCGGTTTTACAGCTGCGGGCATTTCATACCTTGCTGAGCCACTGGATGTTCGTGAAAATATCGAAATCTCTTGTATTCTTGTGATGCCAACGGTCTTGTAATAAGTTGGCTATGAGCTCTATTTGAATTTATAACAGCTATTTCAGAGAAGAGATACAAGTTTCTTTACATGAGGCATATTTCTATGGGAAACGTGAACGGCAAAAAATTTGCATATTGTTAAAACGTCATGCCGATTAGCCTGATGAATGAAAGCTATCATATTTCGAGTTTTCGATCACTTCGCAAAATTCACCGACAAACTACCGTGTCTTTGACACTTGCTCGATCTTAAGCTACCAAAAATGATAAGAAAATTGAAACAGTCGCTTTAAGTCCCTATTTTAACATGTGAACTTTATGTTTTTACAAGGAAAGATCTGTGTTTCAGCATGAGTCAGCAAGTCATTTTACGACTGTTTATCGTCTAAATTTAGCGTTCGGTCCTCGTCAAAAAAAAATGATAACTCCGGTTATATTTGACCCAGATCATTCATTCAAACGGTAAAATGCTCTTCGCTTGACGAAAAAATTGTTTATCAAAGTTTCTATGGTGCGCCGCTCACGTTTAGGTATTTTTACTTCAAGGAAAAGTTCTGTGTTTCGCACGCGTCGGCAAGTCGCTTGCGAGATGTTTATTTCTTTAATAAGCGTTCCAAAGACCTTGTCGAAAAAATTATATCTCCAGTTAAATTTGACACAAATCATTCATTCAAACACTAAAATGCTCTTTCTTTAACCAACCAATTGTTTATCGAAGTTTCTCTGGTGCACTTGTCGTGTTTAGTTATTTTTTACTTCAAAGTTCTGTTTTGCACGCCGGCCGTCAGCAAGTCACGTCACTTTCGATCGGTTTTATTTCTAAAGTGTTCCGAAGACCTTGTTGAAAAACTTTTATCTGCAGTTATCTTTGACACAAATCATTCATTCAAACAGTAAGATGCTCTTTCTTAAACCACATAAATATTATTTCTATGGCGCACTGCTCACGTTTATTTATTTTTTACTTCAAGGAAAAGTTCTGTGTTTCGGCATGCGTCGGCGAGATGTTCTGAAGACCTTGTCAAAAAAATTATATCTCCGGTTCTATTTGACATGAATCGTTCATTCAAATGGTAAAATACTCTTTCCCAAACGAAAGAATTGTTTATCAAAGTGTCTTGAATATAAACATTATCAGTAAACGTCTCCTACGCAGTGGGTAAACTACACACTCATGCAGCTCAGCTCTGCAAAGATGTGCAACATACATGTCCGCCGATCCCAAACACAGAAGACAATCTGGCAAAACAGAGAGATTTACATCCATGTTTACGCGAATGCCAAACGGCAAATAATCGAACTTTTGCCTTCTGCCTTTAAGCCGTTTTTGCAATGAAGTCAAATGTTGTTTTTCTTTTTCTTGAGAGAAAAGGGAGCGAAATCAGAATTACATTTTGCCATTCGCGTTTGCCATAAGCATGGTTCTAAATCTATCTATTGCTGGTTAAGCCAATTATTGTAAACTTCTTGCGGTTATTTGCGGTTATTTGCGGTTATTTGCGGTTATTTGTGGTTTGCGGTGGGACTCGCAACTTCTTGCGGATAGAGTTTTGAACTTCTAGCGTTTGGAACTTCTTGTGGATAAAGCGCAATTTAACTTCTTTTTGCCGCTTGCGTGTTCTTGCACATGGATTATTTTTGGGCTGTACTGTAACAACCTAGGCCGACCTATTGTTTAGCTATTTAGACAAAATTATCGCAGCTATCGTCAGATCTTTACCATCATATGTTAAAGACAGTCAACACGCACTCCAAATTTTTCGCGATTTCCATTTCCCTGGCGAAGACAACTTGTTGTATTCATCTTCAAATCCATCACATGTCAAGAATTCCATTCCTTATTCTCAGTCTCTTAGACTTTGTTGTCTTTGTAGTGAGGACTCGGTTTTTTCCTTTAAGCAATTTCTCCTGGTTGGTGTATAGTGTTCCGATAATTGAAGGCCTTTGTGCAAAGAGGACGTTTATCAGTTTTTGGGCCGATTTTCAATTTTTGCAGGATTGAGCTAATTTTTGGCAGACTGACTTGTCTTGACACGAAACGCATCGTTCTGTTATCGTTTTGGTCAAAACGCACTTTGTTCTCCAGAAATAATGTAGGCAAAAAAGCTCAATTTTCCCCTGCTAATGTTATGGTATCTCTCGACCACAGAAAGATATACTATGAAACTCTTCAATGAACCCAACTTATTTATTTAAAGATAAGCAATATAACCTTAGTTACACAGAAGCCACTTCTGGACAATATAAGCTATTATCACACTACGTTAAGCCTACTGCTAAACTTAAGTCACCACTGACATGAACTCACAGTAAATCTTGATACCTGTAAGCACTCTACAGCTTCTCCACTTGGTCTCCGCCGAACAATAACAGAACTCTGTGACTTCTCTACCCGGCCACTGCCGAGAAAACAACCATCTATAGCTTCTCCGCTCGATTCCCACAGAGAAACACTAATAGCACTCTATAGTTTCTTTGCTCAGACTCCGCCGAGAACCACCTCCACTTACTACCTAACCGACTCTTTATATGTGACTGATTTGGGAAAACGTACACTAACAGATATCTGTTTAACGGCTTGAAAGCATTTTCTATCCGTTTAGTATCCGTTAAAACGGTTTCCAAAAGCATTTAAACGGTTTCTAGAAGCATTTAATCCGTTTTTTGATATGTTTGATTTAACTGGCAAAATGTTTTTAAAACACCATTATCCGTTTAAACCGAAGGAGAATCCGTTTAAACGGAAGGGCAATCCGTTTAAACGGAGGAGCTATCCGTTTAACGGCAAACTTCTTCTGTTTTATAGAAAGGCTTTTAGTCCGTTTTATAGAACAGCTCGGTCCGTTTTGTAGTAAGCCGTCCAGGTTTACATTGTCAGAATCAATCCCTCTGTCTTTTCCTATTGCTGTAACTGTTTAGCCATAGTTTAGAAAACAACATGCAGCAGTTGCAGATGCCACGAAACAATGTAAACAAACAGCGGCAGAAGTTACAATATTTATTACGCTGGATCGTTCGAACACTTCGGTTCACTTCGAACATTTCGTTCGTTGTTTACTTAATATTATTACTTTGCTGTCTTGTTTTTACCTTTCAGATAATTGTAAGACTAAAACTAAGGTTTCGCTTTCAATGCATATCTTATCTGAGTCACTTTATTCCTGGTTTATTTATTTTATCAATCAATTTGGCAAGCAAAACACGCTTCAAATTTGCATACTGTAATTTCAGTTTTACCTAGAAGTCTCCGCTTGAAGTCAATGAATGAACGAATGAATAAATTCAACAAAGTGGTGAAATCGGTGCGAACGAAAGTTAACAAAAAAATTATTGTGCTCGCTTGTAAACTTTCAGCTACTCAATCGAACCCAATCGCACCTTGAGACGTGTCGTGTTATTTTAAATTCAGTATTCAACGGATTCAATGAAAAAAATCAAAGAGAGAAATGCAGACATCTCGCACTACAAAACCAACAATCAGCTCTACTGAAGCAAGTAAAAGTTCTGTAAACTAAAATAAAGTAACGTTGAGAACAAATTTATTGAGCCCAGCATGGAGCCGCGAGACTGAGATACGTCACGTGAAAGTGGATGGAAGAAAACAATGGTTTGTTGAGAGCTCCTGCCCAAGTATAGTTTAATAACAGAACTTCTTGTAACACATTGAATAGGCCCTTTGCAGCTGGGGTCACTTGACCAAATTTTCCCTAGAAAATTTTTATATTATGGGCTATAACTTTAAGAATGCCAGAAATGGAAAGAGCGCATCGAAAATATCAAGTTGACCAAGTTTGAACCCCCTGGAATGAAAGAGTAAGTTTATACGACGGTTTGAATTTTCGGAGAATTTAGAAGTTTTGTATGGGAAGTGTTGCTGGAGAGCAAGGTCTTGCTCTCCAGCAACATTTTCCATACAAATCTTCTTATTCTTTTAAAACTTCAGACAGTCATAAAATCTCATCTTTTAATGATGGGGGCCTCAAATTTGGCCATGTTGATATTCTCGACATGCTTTTTTCCATTTCTGGCATTTGTTTTATTAAAAGTAGGTCACGTGATGGCTTAGCTGCAAAGGGCCTATTGGCAAATAAACAAATAAATTAATTAAAATAAATTACCCCCAAGCTTAGTTAAATTTCCCAATGCTTGGACAATTATTTCTCGTTATCCATACTCTTTGCAGGTTAACCATCTCTTTTAATTCTTTAAGGTCTCTTCGATGTTTCGCCCTTCTGTTCCTGAACCATGTGGCTACTTGCGCTCCAGACATTCCCAGCGAATGCGCAATTTCATCTGTCTGAACCCGAAATGTAATTTTGAAGGGCAAAACGTCTTTCAAGCTGCCGTATTTGATCATCACTGAAGCATCGTTGTTTTCTGTCCTCCTTTTCTGTTCTTTCTTGCTGGAGACTTCTCAGAGCTAGGAAGCACAAGATTAGTTTTCTACATTTCTCTCGTGTTCTCAAATGCCCGTCATGTTTTATCACAGTGTAATACACGGCTTAGGCTTCTTTATTTGTTAAATATATATATATATTTATAATGATATTTTTACAGGAAAAAAAGTGCAGAAGTGTTTTTGCCAGAGGACTGGATGAGGATTGTGAAAGAAACCAACTTAAGAAAGCCATTTGAAGTGACGAACATGACGCAAAGCAATTTTTTGGACTGGAAAGGCCACCTGGACCAGAAATACAGACTGGAAAAGAAGGACGTCAGTCGGAATCCTTGGCGCTTACGCGACGTCCACTGGTTAAACTTCGGCTGGGGGGAGGAGATTGACAATGCAACAGGTGAGACAGTGCTACAATATCACCCAGGCGAAGTCTGGATGAAGAAAAGCCTTTTCAGAGAAGAGCCATGGGTAAAGGTTAAGATGCGCGTTAACCTAAGCCACACCGTCAAACCCGCGCAACTTTACTGTGACGAGATCCGCCTCAAGGCCGGGAAAATAAGAGATCTGAAAGCCATGGCACAGAAGTACCTTCCGGCGCCTCAGAAAGATTATTATCTAATGTTACAGGCAAGTGACGGGTAAGAGAGCGACGAATGAAAAGAACAGTGGACTCTTAGAATTCTTTTTCATAATATTGTTAACTCAAAAATAATTTTCAAATAATTTAATTTGCTATTTTAAGTGCCCCTATAATCAAATTCTCGATATCCATTTTTTACATTTTCGTACACAACAGGTCTTTTCTAGACATCTTGCCAAATTTCAACTTATTACGAACATTAGAACGCACGCTTTGGGGGCCTTTATTTCCGGGAATTTACTGCCGCCATACCGCTAATTAAGCACTGATACCAGGACTGAATTCTGTTTATGAACGTCAATGGTTTTAAAGCACTGCATATATAAGAGAAACATGTAGTCTTATTTAGTTTAAATGATTAGTGTTATATTAGTCATTATTTTAGGTAATACCATCTATATAAGGGAATACCAATAAATTGTTGTTGTTGTTGTTGTTGTTGAGTTATGTCCAGGTGTCTTTTTCCCTGGCTGAACAGTCTTCATTGGTTATTGATGACAATACAACTGTGCTCGTCCGGAAAAATATACAAAAGCTAAACTTATTTGTTTAACACCTTTTCAAACAAGGAAAAAGAACACTGAGTTTTATTCAGTGCAAACTGATCCATTGTAACGTCAATGTGACTTGTGAGGTGAAGCTGTTCCACTTGAAATTTAAAGCGCTGCAAACGATTCAAAGGAAGCAAACGAGTAAATCTTCAATCTGACTGAACATAAAGACGTAAGTAGTCAAAACACAAGTTATATCCTTTATTTTTATGGTAGCCTTGTGTGACTTTGACTGCAAGGATGCCCTCTTTCTTCTTAAAACGAGTGCCTTTCATGTTCATATCGCTGCTTATCGCTTGCTAATCTCGCGCCGTATAACTGAATTAAAAAGACAGAAGGTGCTCGAGGTCTAGTCAGAAGTGTTTGTTGATATCAACTGCAATTTTCTGACACTGCACGAGGAACTTTGGCGATTGATATTGTAGCTTTAATTACTAGCTGTGCTTGTGGTGTAGTTAAATGAAACCGCACGTGCCGGTGCGATCAGTCTGATTCTTAAACCTTCTGGTGCAATGATAATAACATTTTAAAACAGTCACAACTGAGCTAGGCAGAAGTCTTTTATTGCTAAAACTTGTCACTGTGATGTTAGTTCTGCGAAATCCTGGCATGTCAGTTTTCAGTATTGACGGTATTTGTGAGCCAAGTTCCTTTCAGTAAGTGAGGAGAGAGCCGTCACTTTGTCACTGTTCGGAGTTTTTCGATTTCACTTGAGCAATTGACTGCATTTTTTCCCGAGTCATTCTCTCAATTACCTCTTTATTCCTTATACATTTGCCACTCTATTTTGAAAGACTATGGTATTAGGGAGACTCAAACATAGAGTTGAGCCATTTGATCGAGCAGTATGAACATTTTTGGGAGGTCATATTCAGGGATAATCTGTCGAACCATTCATCACATCTTACCGGATATAGCTTCGATAGTCTTGCGTAAAAAATTAGACACCGGAGTGTCATGTTCAAAACAGGGTGGAGGTGTCATATGTTACCTGACAAAGTAGCATTCAAACATGTGAAGTCTCTCTTTTTGCACGTCTTCCGATTCCCTGTGCTACTAGCTGCTCGCGGCATGCCAGTCACGGTCACAGTCACACTCCCACGCTTATACATACTATTTATA
Organism: Platygyra sinensis; assembly: GCA_019787425.1. Classification (NCBI taxonomy): domain Eukaryota; kingdom Metazoa; phylum Cnidaria; class Anthozoa; order Scleractinia; family Merulinidae; genus Platygyra; species Platygyra sinensis. The sequence goes on from JAHPZR010001765.1 coordinate 22,709, forward strand.
CTATTTTATCTCGCTTGTTTTGCGTTTTTTCCCTCAAAGTTTTCGAGGAAAAGAGAGAGTGCCCACAATCTCATGATCATGATCAGTTCGTTTTGTATCGGACTGGCGGTCATTTGATCTCTTGAAAACCCTGATCGGCAGTTCTAAGTGTCAAGTATTTGAATTGAAATCTATAAGGATCTATAGAAATTGTGTCTAGATAAACACGGCAGCCGGGAAGTGTTTTTTTTTTAAAATACTTCGTACCTGGCAGTCTAAAAGTATTGTCGAATTTCCACGGAAAAACTCATCCAATCCTGTAGATCTTTGTTTAGAAATGTCAAGCAAGTTAAATTATAATTTTGGCCTCGTGGTTGAGGAAATTTTCAAGCTTTGGCATACTAGTAAATCTCGATGTTTCGACAGTTGTAAAAATTCGCACTCTCAGTCTGACTGCCGGGTATGCAGTATTTTAAATACGCTTTCCACCTGCCAGGTCTCCAAAGGGCTAGCTTCTTTCAGGCGTTCAATTGGTTGGGGCGCAGCGCGGAAAACAGCGGGCGAAAAAGTAAAAAAAGCGCGGCGAGGGGAAGCGTAAGAACGCCTGTGAGCAAACTTGACAGAAAGGTCGTTCCGGTATACCAGGATCTGGAATACCCTCTGATTGGTCAATTTTGACAGATTTTGTCAACACTCAAGCACAATTAAACAACGGTGGATCGCTTGTATGGGTCCCCCCTGTGAAGATCATCAATCTTCTAAAACAAGATAATTTCTTTAAAACAAAACTTAAATTTTTTCCTACAGACTTGAGGCAGACAAAGGCAGAGGATAAAAACAAGAAAAAAGGAAAGAAGAAAAAAAAGAGAAAAAGAAACATAAGAAAAAGAAGAAAGAGGAGAGAAGAGACGATAGAAGAAAGAATAGATAATAGAAAAAAAGAAAACAAGAAAAAAAGAAAAAAAGTAATAAGGCAGACAAAGGCAGAGGGCATTTATTATTATTATTATTATTATTATTAATAGAAGAACAGAAGAAAGAAGAAAGAAGAAAAGAACAGAGAAAAGAAAGAAGAAAAAAATTATAGAAAAAAAATTTAAAATGTCCTTAAATGTAATTTTTTGCCAGTGATAATCATCTTTTTAGTTTCGTGTATATTGTTAGTTTATTTTAAGTATAAGTGTGTAAGGGAAAGTGGTGAAGGGGCGGGACCCCCGGAACAGGCTGTAGTGCCGGCATTTGTGGCCCCGGCGGGGGTGCCCGAATGGGTAACCACACCGAGGCTACTATGCATGCACTACTATTTTAATAGTATGTATACCCTGGTTCGGGAAACTGCCCAGCACTACTTTCCCAGGCCCGCTCTGCTGGAAGGCTCAACTGAAACAATTGAGTTGGGCACTGTCTAGCTGAGGGCTTTTTTGTATTGTATTTTATTATAATCTAAATATAAAAGAAAGGTAGGAAAATTTGAGATTTCGCCGTGGTTTTTAGCCTCGCTTTCAGCGGACCATAATGCTCTGCGGTGTAGAAGAGCCTCGCTTTCAACGGACCAGAATGCACTGCGAAAAGTTAATGTTTAGCGAAGCAGCGCCCGGGCCTCGCCCTCGCCACAAGCCTTGCTGGAGGTCGTCTCGCCTGGTACTCTCGTCTCCACGTTCGTGTTGTACTCGAGACAAGGACAACAAATATAAAGAAGGTCTCCACTGTCATCCTCGTTTTTGAGTTTCCACGCCGGTTCAGGTGAGTGCTAGTGCACAATGACAATTTCATTGCAGTGTTAAAGTAGATATATGTCGTTAATACTGGTTGATATCAAGTTTGCCGTATTTAAGTTACACTGTTGATAATACCAAGTTCGTCGCAGGTAAGTTTATACACTGTAAGCTTTTCAATAGTTCTGTCGTCTGCCGTTATTATGAATAACTCTGGCGGCTCGGATCTTTCGGCGGACGGGCGTGAAAGAAAATGCAATAATATTTTCGTACAGGTGGTCACGTATTCTCACAAAAAATTGAACGCAGTTTAAGTGGTTTTTCACTTTGTCGTTTACTCCTGTAGCTGCCATGTGCTTCTTGCCGAATTTCGCACCTCGGCTACATTCGATATTTTTTTAAAACTTCTTTCGGTGTTTTTTTTTTGTTTTACACTTGTTTAGAGGTTGCCATGTGCTTTTTGTTTGCCAATAAAATTTTTTCAGTCCCTTGTATAATCATACAAAATCAGTTAATTTTGTTAATGAAATCTTTCATCTTATTAACCTTATTATGTCAATATTTCTTTCAGAAACTGACGTTATAGTGGTTATCTTGCTGTGCTGGATACGTTTCAGTTTTTTTGAACTACAACTGTACAGCTTGTTGTCTCTAAAATTTTAGTACACTTGGTTTCAGTTAGTATAGAACTTACCTGAAATGCAAATTTTCAGAATGTCAACATTCATTAATATAACGGGAAATGTATTCAATAATAAATAATGGGGGTTGAGCAAGATTTTGATTTATAGCAATTTGAGGGACTTGACCAAAAACAAAATAAGTGAATGACAACCATTTCTGCACAAGCTCTACACAATCCCTCTGTCTGATAATAGTTAATTTGCTATATCACGCAACTCGAATTGCTTATGCCATAGCGTGACGCCTATAGGAACAGAGTGCGCAAAGCGATAGATCACGTACTGATTTAATTATATTTAGAGTAACAAAGGATAGTTGTAAGCTAATTTTAGGGATATGAAATACAATAGGATTTAGCGACTCAAGAATATAACCGCAGTATTGTAATTAAACTCCATGACATGTATAAACCACTGATGTAAGACAGACCGGAATAGACATTGAGAGTGAAACATTGTATAGAGATTAGAAGAGAAATAAACGCATCAAACGAAAGATACAGTCCTTTGATGGTGAACCAGCGCCCGGAGATATTCCCAAAAACCCTTTTCCATATTTGCAAACTTCATCCAAATTTCCACAGCACTTTCATAGCTCTGGCTAAACTAGTATTTTATTTAGCGTCTGTTTTTCGAAGTTTTCTGTCAATGTTAAAACATATTTTAATTATATCTCAATTTGTCGTCATTTTATTTCAGTGGTCTTCTTTTATTATTTGTAAATGGTTTTAAGATTTCTTGCATGTTTCTTCTTCACTTGTTTGCGTTGTCAAATAAAAAAAATATCAATGTTTATCAATCTTGATTATTCTAGTTTAAGAAACGGGACAGTGGAGGGGAACACATACGAGAGCACGTGGCGCTGGAAAGGGATACAGAAGAGTATTTGCATTGACTCCATCAACTTAAGTTCAAGTTCAACTTTATTGCGCGCTATTCAAATTGATACAGTATAAGATGACATACAAAATCAGTAGGTTTACAAATGATGAAAAGTTAATGTTGCATTTAACAAGTGCAACGTAATACCTGTATATCGAGGAAAGTTTTTGTTAGCCCCCTTGATCAAAATGGCAGCTATCGATTTAACCTTAAAAGAAAGTCAGTTTTTGTAACAGCTTTTACGAACAATTTGAAATATTACGATTTTGTATTCTATTTACTTTTTCGATCGTCAGTGCTATTTTGCAGTTCTTTTTTCAATGTACGTAATATATCCTTCGTTCAATAAACTCAAGGACAGCGTTGCCTTTTTAAGAAAACATCCATTTTTGCTGTTGTACAGCAACCGATATTGCCACCTTTTTTTATTGCACGTACAGACATAACTGAGGTAGATAGCAGTCCCAGGGCGGGAAATAGGCCGCCGGATATAAGGAAAAAAATGTCAAATCCCAGGGGATATGCCCGGTACCAGATGAAATTGAACCACGCATTATACTTTCGCGAATAATGTAACTCTTGAGCCGGAAAGGAGTTGATGTGATCTCTCACCTGAATAAGAGAGAATTGGTTCAGTGGACATCTTCGCAGCCAACGCCAAGATTTTCAGGATCTAAAAATAAAAGCGTTACGCCCTAAACTGGACTGAAACCTACTTTTCGTGGATGACAAGTCGCTAGCTTACCTTATTTCCCAGCTTTTGTGACTGGAACTAGCAAGCGTGATTGGTAAAACAATGATTAATTTAATGACAGATCTTAAACGACAAGACACGAGCTATTTGAGAACAAAAATCACGTTCCGGTAGAAGCGCCCTCTATCTACTCCCGATGAAAGTCCACACCCCGAGAGGGGGTGGAACTTGCATATGACAAAGTTGAGGATGCTAGTCATCTCGCGTAGGGGTATAAATCTTGTTTCTCGCGAGTGCACTGGAAGTACTAACACTTTGCTTTCGTCGATATTTAAACCTGTTTTGTGTATTATCGTACCGATTTGCGGGGTAGGCATGATTTTTCATTCTCATCAGCAATCTTGCAATTACATTAGTTCGAATTTGGCGGTGAACCTTATCCAGGGTTCAACTCAAGCAAACCAGCTACGAATTGTGAAGGAATTTGAAAAATTCAGCTATGTCTTTGAGACCCACGCAATTCAGCTATCTAATATCTGGATATTAAAGGTTACTCAAAACTCATCGCTCTCGCTAAAGGATCAATTAACGCAATTGAGTCACCGTGGAAACAAAGAACGCACCTAGTAGCACAAAGAGCATCATGACCAAGAAGATTAAGGAAATTTCCAGTCTAATGACTGATGAAAGCAATGTAGATGAAGTGTTAAAAAAGTCAGCTGAACTAGAACAAGAAATTTTAGGAGCACAAGGCATTTCATAGACAATTTAAAGATCCAGACTCGATCAGCGAATCCGGGAATTATTACCAATCAGTTCTTAATGAAGTCGAACAGTTACAAGAAAACATGGATGTTTGGCTAGCTCGGGTGGAAGCTTCAAGGTTAATAAGATCTCGTGACATAAACCCTGAAGATGGCATTTCAAATGCTAGTTTAAGGACTGTCCCTGTCATGTTCATCACGGTCATCACATTCGTCACATTTGTCACGCACATTGCATAATTCTTCTGCTTGCGCCAGGGAAAGAGCCGCAGCAAAAAAGGCTATTTTAAAAGCTGAAGTCGCGACACTTAAGAGGCTACAAGAAATTGAAGAAGAAATGAAATTATGCCAACGCAAAAGTCAATTAAAGCTAGAAACTGAAATGGCAAATGCTGAGATCAAAGAACTGGTTTATGAGCATGCCCAGTGTGAGACCACTGCAAAGTTACTTCTGGAAAGGGAGCAAAATAAGAAAAACGTTTCATTCCTACAACCCCAAGCAAAGCCGTGTGAAGACAGGTCTATTGAAGATGAGGCAGCTGCTGTAAGAGCGAAACCAGACGCTCGTGAACAAATAGAAACTGGCCATGAATATTCAGATCGATTGGCAACAGATGGTAAATTGAGCCAGCCTAGAAGACTACCATGTCCCATGGAAGATACTCACGTAGCGAGTCAATGCCTTTCCTTAAACCCAGAAGCTCCTGAATGGCAGAATAAGACTCCCCAATATTCACCCTTCGATGCAGTCGCCAAGAGCACGCCACAGACGACCCACGCCCTGCCTGTTGGGGGTGATATACAACTTCTCCTGAGACAACAAGAGGCTATTATGGCGTTAATGCTTCCTCAACCCGACATTCCTGTCTTCACCGGCGATCTAGTGGAGTACTGTGACCTAATCCAAGCCTTCAATAACCCTATCGAGAGGAAAACGAGCAGTCCAAGCATAAGGCTTTATTATCTTCAACAGTACACGAGTGGTTAGGTACAAGACCTGGTACAAAGCTGCTTGGCCATGCAGGAAGATTGAGGCTACAAGGAAGCAAGAAAACTACTGGCAGAGAGGTATGGTCAGTCATACAAAATCGCTACAGCTTACGTCAATCGCGTTATCAATAGCCAGCCAATCCGCACTGAAGATGGTGTCGCACTGGAGAAGTTCTCGATTTTGCTCATCAGCTGTAGGAAAACGTTAAAAGAGATCGGCTACCTAAACCGTCTAGAAGAAGGTCTGAGGAAAATCGTGGACCAGCTGCCTTATCCACTTAGGCTAAAATGGTGTGAACTGGTTGATGCTATTACGCAGAAAGAAGCAAGAGACCCCAACTTGAAGGACATTACAGACTTCGTTTTAGCCAGATCAAGAGTAACCAATTATCCTATTTTCGGCAAAATTCAAGGTGAACCGAGCCGATCCAGCAGTCACAGGTACAGCAGCGACAGGTCAAAAAGGGATGAAAGGCCATTTGCAGTAGAAAGTCAGTCGAAGTCACCCTATCCGCCAACAAGCAATCCAGAGAAGAAAATATTGAAGTGTCCCTCGTGCAACAAAAGTCATTGGCTTTTGCAGTGCAGCAACTTTAGAAAATTATGTTTGAGCGACCGACTCGAGTTTGTTTGTGCTAAAAAACTGTGCCCAAACTATTTAGAATCAGGACACTTTGTACAAGATTGTCCAAAGCAAAGCTTTTGTCATATTGAAGGCTGTACAAAAAAACACTCTACCTTTCTACATGAGAAGGATCAACCTCAGGAAGTGACACCATTGCAACCAAACAAGAGTAACAGGGCTGCAAGCGCCGGAACAAACGCAACCACAACGTAAGGGAGTAATGGCTACATCAAAAGTGGGACATTTCAAGCATCCAGCGTCTCTTCCATCATAGGACTATCAATTGTGCCAGTGAAGATCAAAGCAAAAGGCCAAGACAAGAAAGTGCTAACATATGCATTCCTCGATTCCGGATCAAACACTTCATTCTGTACTGACGCACTACTCCGAAAACTTGACGCCAAGGGAGTGAAAACCACCCTTTCACTTACCACAATGCAAACGACCAATGAAGCAATCAAATGTTTTCTTGTTAACCTAGAAGTTTCTGATCTCAGCGACCACAACGTAATAGAGCTACCCATGGTTAACTCTAGACCCAGTCTTCCTGTATAAACCATCGCTATTGGCACACAAGACGTTAACCGCTGGCCACACCTCAAGGGTATCACAATACCCAACATCAAAGCAAAAATTGGCCCTTTGATTGGCAGCGACATACCGCAAATACTAAAATACTAAATACTGAAGTGAGGCAAAGCAAAAATGGAGGTCCCTTTGCTATGCGTACCATTCTTGGATGGGTGCTTAATGGACCCTTGGACGGACAGGGCCTGATGAGGCAACTGCTAACCTCGGCAAGCAATTTGAAGATAATTGTAATTTAGAGTTCAACGACTCAAGCTATGAGCCCAAGATGTTGATTTCTCAGAATGATCGACGTGCATTAGAAATCATGGAAAACACTGACTGCCTAGAGAACAACAAGTCCCAAGCTGAATCGAGACTGCAACCACTAAAGAGGAGCCTTCAAAGGGATGAAATCCTGCAAAAGAAATACACGGATTTCATGGATGACCTGTTATGCAAGAATTATGCCAAAAAGGTGACCAGCATGAACTTATCTCTGAAGAATGCATGGTACCTACCACACCAGCCAGTATTTCGCCCACAGAAGCCAGACAAAGTCTGGGTTATGTTTGACTGCTCGGCAAAATATCGTGGCACTTCTCTTAACGATCAGCTCTTACAGGGGCTGGATCTAACCAATTCGCTGGTTGGTGTTCTTACGCGATTCCAACAGGAACCAGTTGCCTTCATGTCGGATATCCAAGCAATGTTCTACCAAGTTTGAGTTCTGCTTGCAGTCTTATCTCACTTCTGATTGGATACGCCTTCTACAAAAACAACACTCAGGCTCTATCGCAACAATCAGCCTTATCAGACAACATTATAACAGTCATATGTGGCTGCATGGAGCTTTACCTTCCAGATACCTTTCCATTCATAAACCTCCAATTCAGCCTTGGACACTGTTTGACTGCATTGTTGGAAACACATTTCTAGTCTGATTACAGGGCCCACACAAGGTGTCCACTATTTGCAGTCAGCTTAGCTTGGCTGCTCTATTTCATATTTTAATAATGAACAAGAAAACATCCTTTCTCTTATCCGCAAAAGAACTAAGTTCATTGCTTAGATACACATAGCTATCCACCCCAAGGTGGCAACTTAATAGCTTCAGATTCAGTTCAGATGGCCAATTCTGTTAAACTGTTTTGGGTTTCCAGGGACATAGTGAGAATACTCTTGGAGACCTTGCATTTATTCACTTTCCAATCTAATTTTTATTGATATACAATATTTTAGAGCCAAAGGACACAACAAAGGCTACTTATTTCATGAGCATTATAGTAAGGAATTCTGAAAAATGTAAATAACGTAAATGATTCTATGTTTTTGAAAATTTTTGTCCTCTTCCCTTGTTTATCACAATTAAAACTATAAATCCGCACCCATGTCAATTTTTTAGGTCAACAGTCGAGCTTTGTTTGCTAGAGCGCTGTAAGAAATCGAAACCAGACGAGCTGTTGTTGGGATAAATTTTGGCCACGCAGAATGGCAGATTTATTGATTAAAAATAATATGAAATACCTTATTGTTAAGCTCTTAAAAAGGTGAGGGCACGAGAAAAAAGGCAAAGTGCCTTATCACAAATACATAATATAAATGAAGTGCAGGAAGGGAGGAGGGTCAATCTTGCTGAGTGTGTCTGGTCTGGAGACAAGGAGGACAAACTCAAAAAAGATGCCACATCTTATACCAGTTGCTGAAAGGGAGACTAAGTTATTTTCCAATGAAACTCGTGATTATTACCAATGAATTCACTATTGTTATCGAAGTCACAATATTGTCTTATGATGGTCTTGTGGTTATTACCAATGAATTCGATATTATCAGCGAATACACAAGATTGTCTTGTGATGTTCTTGTGATTGCTCAACCAGACCTCCAGACCCGGTCTCAATTTAGTTTGACCCTTCCGTGCTCCCTGCCATTCCTTATTATTCTAAACTCTTGGTTGAAAATTAACTCTCCGGAAGCGTGGGTAGAAGCTATATTTACTTTTGTTGTTAACAGTGGCGAAACAGGCCTTAGATGATACATGTATACCATTACCATACCCTACTGTTTGGAAGAGTGTGATTTTACAGTTATACTTGTACATAACTCACTCTTCCACTATAAGGGCTAAAAAAACCTTGCGCCTTAAATTTACTTGCGTTTATTACTTTGGTATATATTTTACCACTAAATTCACCACATGCATTACGTAATAGCATTACCACATGCGTTAGTTTGTCAAAGTGAGGCAAAATGTAGACGTAAGCTCTAAGCGAGGCAAATGCGTGTCGACGACGAAAATGCAATTTTAAAAAATTCCCTTAGTACCTTAGTACCTTAGTCCCTTAGCACAGGACACCCACTAATGCACAGAACACCCACCAAATTTGTGGCAACAAAAAAGGCTGCACTTGATCTGGCTGCCAAGAGCACCAGTTTTAGCCTTATGGAGGCCTTGTGCATCATGTCAAAATTCATAAACTCCTCATCCCTGGATGACAGGATGGAAATTTCCAATTGTATGGAAGTCTGTTTCCAGGACGGATTAGAAGTCCGGAAATATATTCTAAGGTTATGTGGTTCACCTGTGAGGTTAGTACATACATAATTTTAATTTTTACTGACCATATAATTATGGGCAATGCAGGCATTTGTTAAATGAAAGACAAAGTACTTAAGGAAAGGGACATAATAAGCTTGCATAATTATTTGTGCCTTACAAGAAGGTGAGGAATAGATCTGTAACAATTAATTTAGCTTCAAGGTTTGCACTGGGTAATGTTCAATTAGGAAGATTTAAGTAATTAAATTGCATTCCATTGTTGTACCACTGGACCTGATATGTTTCATTTTTTTTGTTGGAATCAATAAAACAGGTCATGAAAGTAGCTGGGATGGAGGCAGATCTTCCCTTGGTGTAGCAGTATTTGGAAGAAAAATTGCCCCTTTCATCTGTGAGTTTAGTGGGGTGAAAGACACCTGCTCAATGTTGCCTAGTACACACAGTCCTCAGCAATCAGTGTGGGACATTTTGCTTGACTTGAAACAGCCACTATCCAAGAAGGAGGTACCTGATAATTAAGTTTTGTGAATTAAGTTATACACTCGGAGAAGAAAAAGCAGGCAACATTCCAAAATCATATGTATCTTAGAAATGAGGCCATTTTCGAATTACATGATAAGCATCTAACATCAGTTTGGGTGGCACCATACACTGTAAATATAATAGCTAAAGTCATGGTAAAATAAAGTGGATTGAGTCTCAAACCTTTAACAAAAACAAGATCATCACATTTTTGTTAGACAGATGAGTTTGTTCCCAGAAACCATGTGCTTGACAGTTTTATTGAAAAAAAAAAAAAAGCTTAAACTTTTTTGACTCCTTTTTTTAGGAACAGCCCAATCTAACCAAATGTCATCATCAAAAGCAAGTTTTAGACATGCTGCTGGGATAGATGTGATGATATGTTCTCTATCAAAGAGGGAAATCTGCTTTGTTATAATGACGAGTACAAAACATTGATGGCTCTAAGCTTTTTGGTACTCTGGCAATCCACCATATGGTAGCAAATTGGAAACCTGAAGAACTGGCAGTTCTCAATACACAAACACTGGCTGCAACTACAGGAACAGTTTGTTTTTAATACAGCTGAATGAGGCACTTTTCCATGGACAAATGAACACCATTGTTAGCAAACTCTCTAGACCTCATAGTCTCTGCCCGATCCAGTAAACACAGATGCAGTTTTAGTTGCCACCAGAATTGTTTACAAAGAGATCAATCTCACATCAAAAGAAACATCCATTATTGTTCAAGGTCTCCAGACAGCATTTGATGTTTCTTCAGTAGACGATAAGAAAATTGGCATCACAGATGTGAGCTCCCATAAGGTAATAATGTTACAATAGAACAACGATCAAAATGAATGGGTCAAGACAAAAGACACTGGACGTGGGACAGCTGGACCAAGAGACAGAAAGGCCCACAATGGTGAACTCCATGAGCCCACAGGGGTCACATTTGACTTGAACTCTGCCGTCATTTACTGCATTGGAGTAAAGAACCATGGCTGCATCAAACTGTATTCAGAACTTGCATTTGCTACAGAATTTATGGCAGCAATTAGAAATATATATGATGCCACTGGATGTTGGTTTGAAACGTGACATTTTCAGTTCCGTATTTGTTATCCACCATCGCTAAATTGGTGTTTCGGCATTTCTTTAGAGATTAGCACCTTCGTAGATAAAGTTAGTCATAGGTTTTATGGTTTCCTGCGCTTTGCTCTAGTGACCGCAAAGGAAATGCGTAATGTTTTCTAGGTTTTGCCAAGCATGTTTTGTTAGTCATAAGTTTTAGTGTTTTCAGCTAAGTAGTTCAGTTCTAGTGTAGACTTTGTTGAGTCAACGTCTCAGTCATTCATCTGGATTTTAGTTCAGTCTACGCACGTGCTCATCCCCAAGTTCTTAGAGCTTTTAGTCAAGTCAAGCATTGGTGTGTGTGCAAACCAAAGTTAGTTTTTACTATTTTCTTGTTTCTAGTTTTTTGTAGTATTCGTTTCGGTTTCTTAGTTTAGTTTCTGCTTGTTTTATTGATCCAGTGCTAGTTTAGTTCATAGAATTCAGTTTTTCAATACACTATTAATTGTCAGTTCTCAGCATGGAGACAATGATTTATTGATTGATCCACATCAAAGTTTCCTTAATTGTATCATCTTGATTATCGTTTTTAGCTTGTTTAGTTTTTTAATGCTATTGTATTTTATCTATATGGTATTCGATATTATTAGTGTTTATCTATCCTTTTATATTCCTTTTTTTTTACTCTAAGTTAGCTTAGCTAAATAAGTTTCTATTTGTTTCTTATTGCGGTAATAGTGAAAGAATAGTTCCCAAAATATACTGTCGGCCGACTGTCAGCCAACTGTCGGCTGACTGTTGGCCCACAGTCGGCCGACAGTCGGCCAACAGTTTGCGTTATGTTTGAGGCCAAAGTGTTGGCCGACTGTCGGCCAACAGTCGGTGACCTGTTGGCAACCTGTCGGTAATGTGTCGGTGGGGCAAACAAAAATGATCGTACACATTTACTTGTCTTTTGCTTTTAAACTACATAAAAAGAGTTTAAGTCATTTCATAACGATACCTTGCTCAGCACTTTCGATACTAGTATGGCTTTTGTCCACTGTTTTAGCGTTGACTAGCGATACTTTCCCAAATTGGTTCCTATTCATTTATCTGCCATTTTGAAAAGTTCTTCTTGTTCAGACATACACGAAGTACTGTTAACTGGCGTTTTGCAATGCATTATAGGGCGATTGGAAAATTACTTTTAGCTTTGCGTATTTCTTGCCCTAAAATGCTTAAATCCGAAGCCTATTTTGTGTAAAAACAAAGAT
>JAHPZR010001765.1:42500-87976 GCA_019787425.1 Platygyra sinensis
TTGTTTGATGTAACTGGTTTGTACTGACGTTTTGCTTGCGAACGGCAATGAGCCGAATTTAATTCTTCTGAAGTTTGCTCATCCTCTTTAGTTTTTTTTTTTCTCATCAGCTTTTTGCCACTTACAGAAATAAATATTGTTAGATGAAAAAAAAAAACAAAAAAAATATGCTTTTGTGACCGAGTCCAGGAAAGAATACAATTTTGCCAAACTCAAACAAAGTGGTCCGTATCTCCATCCCACTATGCAGCAGTGTAGCGGCACAAAAGTGGTGGTGAAGAAGAAGTAATCAAATAAAAACCTTGCAGGTGTCCTCATTCATACCACACTAACCTGGTTGGTTACAAATTGATTAGTCCATCAATCCACTGATAATAACAATCTTCTAGGCTTAACTCTACATTTTCTAATATTTTGGCCTTTTTGGCAGACGTGCTAAAACAGCACCCACAGTTGCAGCCCATCGATGTTGATGAGTCTTCTGACAGCCCTGAAGACAAATCAGAGCATCATCTTTACAACTACCACAGAGGGAAACTGATCTTTGGGCTGTTCATGTTAGATTTAAGGACGGTGCCTACTAATTCAAAGGTATTTTTGCGCGGTTGACTGAATATGCGGGAAAAGCAAATCATAACGAGTGCTATTGAAATCCGAAAAGAAAATTGGGGGTTACCACGCATTTTTCGAAGATAATTAATCAGCAATATTTGTAAAAAGCTTTAAAATACAAAGCAATGTATGGCGTTTTTTTCCCAATTGAAGCTTAATTATCTCTGAAAAATGCGTGGTTACCCCCAGTTTTCTTTTTGGATACCAAGAGCACTTGCTAAGTTCTACTTTCTCCGCATAGTTTTGAACCGCGCAAAAATATCCCTGTAATATAAGCACCACCCATAGGAAATCCGAGTATCTCGAGATGCGCAGACCGTATGCGCAGTAACAATAGTAGGCACCGTCCTTAAATGACGCCATAAGAGAGGGAGATGGGCAGAGGCTCATGAACCTGTACAAGATAGGCCAACTATTCTTCAATTTTCATGGCTGCACCAAGTACTTTCACACAACACTGCTTCTTTTTGTCAAGTTGAATGCCATTCTTCCTGAAGGGAAAGCTTTTCAATTAATCTGGAATCGCTTTTTCAAAAAGCATGGCTGGAAAGGAAGAAACATACCACTTTATCTTTGCCTTGAGTACCTTAATAATTCTCTAAAGGCTTGCCTCAAAGTGCTTGGTGCCAACATGAAGGAAAAGAATGCACAAAGGGTTGCACTAAGCCTTGAAAGCCTGGAGCATATTTCAGACTCACTTGACAATGATTGCAACTGGGAAGTTACCGCCAGAGCATGCAGTGTGAACAGTCCAGAAGAGACTGCCTTTCAGATTCATGAAGGCCTTAACCACATCAGAGCATTTCACCAGACTCCTCGAAGAAAAGGACACACCTCCTTTGCCAATTTTGCTCCAAGTATCCCAGGAAAAGTAGATTGTGGCAAATTGTATCAGAGCATGACAGAAGCAATATCTATGATTGTTAAATTTATTCATGCTCAATATAACACTAGCCACAAAATAAATACACATATTTAGTTACTGGATAAAACAAGAAGTGGCAATTGGCAAGGAAGGACAAATATGTATTTTTCATCAGAAGACTGGATTTGGTAACATTACTATGACATTATCAACTGAAAGGACTAGTAGTTTTCCTCTCCATAACATGTTGTACACAATGATGTATTGCTGGGAAACACAGTTTAATAAAAAGGTGTTTAAATTGAGACTTTTTGAAAAATGTTTTAGATGGAGTCAATTAGACAGTGCATTGTGGTAGACACGTTAGACATATATATTTTCTGGACAACTGTGTATTCAGGGTGGGGTTGTAGGAGGCAAAGCATAAGCTATCAAATTTCTGTCAGCTATGTAACCAGAGCAAACTGTTCAGTTTACTGAAGTGAATCTGAAATCACTTTCAATCACATTCCAACTGTAAGGAAGCCACAGTAAGAACAGATGTTTAATTTAGAGTAAAACTTTATGAAGCTACTAACATATATTTACTGTATGTTAGTATATAAAAGGTTCCTTACACAAATTTGTTATTAAAATTTGTGTTTTGTTAGTGCAAAGCTAAGAATACAAAAGGAACAGGGTAACAAGGAGTAGTTTCAATTTAAATCTAAGGGCTTAATTGTTACATATATGTCACTGAGGTACCATAAAGTTCAGTTTTGTTACGGAATGAGTAATATTTGTCTGGCAATAGTTCATTCTCATTCACTGATTATTGTTGTACATGCAACTTACTAATAAGTCAATTTAGACTTTAAGTCAACTTTTTTCTTGCATTTTATGTTAGCTTATTTTTTTATTTTTCCCTTACAGAGGAAGCTTTGTTTTAAAGGTTCCTCTGCCATTCTGCTTTTATAGTAATTTCTTGCTACATCAGGCCTAATTGAGAGTCTTTAACTTTGAATATTACAATCTCTTTTAGTTAGAGGATGTAAACAATGGTATTAACTCAAATGAACAGCTGTTTCATTTGAATTGTTTCTACAAAGAAGACTAAATTTAGGTTGTTAAGTACAAAGAATTGTGCTTTTGCCTACTGAAGTTATTTTGAGCTGATAATAAATATCCTTTGAATTTAATTGTCTGGCTAGTTTTGTCGTGATTTTGGGTTCAATTTGTTGAAGATATTATTTAGGTACTTTGCCACCTCGAAGTAGTTGTCTCACGCTGAGAGAAGAAACCGGGCCATTTTCTTTTTTGTTATACTTGAACTTGAACTTTATTGATAGTGATATATAATGTGTGTGGTTTTTGATGCCCATAAAGGAGTATGGAAGGATGCCTTTCAAGCGTTTTAAAAGGCTTTACCCCCAAATTATGGCTTTACTAAAATTAAACTTTACAGTGTACATGACGTGTCTGTAAAGCCGCATGAAAGAATGTCTTTACAACCCTTTAAAAGGACTTTATGGTCTAAGTAAACTGCCGCTTTACACGACCTTTCCGAAAAGCCATATGAAAGGATGTTATAACAGCACTTTAAAAGGGCTTTACAGCACTCAAGTACAGCTTTACGCGACCTGTAAAGCTTATCAAACGACGCCTTTACAGCCGTTAAACAGCGCTTTAAAAGGGCTTTATGAACATGTAAAGTAAAACTTTACGCAACTTAACAATGCAGTAAAGTTCTATAAATGAATCCCCTTATGCATCTTTACCTATTCAGGCTTTTATCAACAAAAGATCGAAACCTTCACACTGCCAGGTTCAAACCGTCGAACTTTACATGTGCCGACTATGTATGAATTAATTATGAACGGCATTTCTGTATTCAGTCGATTTTGCTGTATTATTTGACTTTACTTTATCAAATAGAGCGAAAAAAGATCGATGCCCATTCATACACCGAACTTCACGTGTCGAACAGACCACTGAGGATCTCAAACAGAAAATGAATCAAAGTAACAATTCTTCGGCACATGTTTTAATTGTTTTGCTAACTGAATTTTCTGTTCTCACAAAGTTAAATAAAGTTAAATAAAGACAATCTTGACGTGAAAAAAGGAAAAATGGATAGCCGCTACGAAAAGTATCACAGAAGTTCGGCGTTTGACCCAATTAAGTTTGGCTGATTTCATTTGGAGAGGCTAAGGCACTATTCACACCTGGCCAGCCATGAGTAACACCTGAAGACCAACTTTGGGTCAAGCGGTGATCTTCACATGAGTCCAACCAAACCCATAATCAAAGACAGCCTAAAGGCACCATTTTGAGTTTACCTTGAAAAACCACTGAACAAGACGGCTTTTGTTATTTATTTGGTGTTGCAGATCGGTCCAACTGAATTAAGTTCGACATTTGACTCAAACAGGCATTGGGTTAGGTTCAAGTGAATTACGACCTTTACCTGGGCGCAACATCAAAGTAAGAACTTTGCGAAAAAAAATAGTTTTTTCTGCAGTAGTTTCTTTAAAAGAAGGAAAAATTATCACCTCCAGTGCTTATAACTCCATTTTTAAACCTATTCAGGCTTTATAAACAAAAGAACAAAACCTTTACACCGCCCAGTTCAAACCGTCAAACTTTACATGTACGGCACTTTTGTATTCGGTCGATTTTGCTGTATTATTTGACTTCACTTTATCAAATAGAGCGGAAAAAGATCAACATCGATTCATACACTGAACTTCACGGATCGAACAGACCATCTCCGATAAAAAATGAAAAATGAAAATAAATCAAAGTAATAAAATTAGTTTCGGCACATCTGTTTTAGTTGTTCTGCTGACTGAATTTTCCGTTCTCGCAAAGTTGAATAAAGTTAAATAAAGACAATCTTGAAGTGAAAAATGAAAAATGGATAGCCGGTACAAAAAGTATCACAGCCGATACATAATGAAGCTTTATTGTTATGGGAAGAATAGTAAAAGTTTCTACCCCTTACTTGTCACACTTTTGTTAACGCTATTGTCAATCAGGAAAACAAAAAACTGAATGACATGTTACCTTAACTCGCTTGTGTGAACAACTTATATAAAAGCGCTTGGAATAACCACTTGCTCTGCACACTCGACACGTGATCTTGCTATCAAGAGTAATTCATCTGAAAAAATGTCACTTTGTCAGCTTACCAAGGTTCCAAAACTTTGCCTTGTCTACTTTAGTATCAATAAAAGTACTTGCATTGTTGAGACAAAAAGGCTGAGAAATAAGGAGACCGGAGAAAAAAGCAAAATAAAATTTTTGACCATGGCCACATTTTTTTAATTTTGTTTGATTTTTAGGGACATTCACTCTTAAGGTTTCCACTATTCATCTCAACAGAAGTAACGAAATAAAACAAATGAATCCTAACCATTAAAACACGCTTATCTCCCGGAGTTAAGCAAGAGGAAATAAAGAAAAGAGGAAAGAATAAAGGCAGAAGCCCATTACCCTGCTGATATTACTGCTGGCAAAATTTTATTTTCTCCTGAAGTCTGCTTTTTCATTAAGCCAATACATGTCACTTCATCTAAACTGGAGAATCTCTTTATTAACAACTGTATTTCACTTGGAAACCACATTTATGACAGTGTTACCATAGAAATAGGGCGATACTTCAGTGTCCAAGAGACTCTTTTTCTGCCACCTATTACTGGCAGTGTACAACTTGACCTATCCGTATACATATACAGTACAGCCCAAAAATAATGCACGCGCAAGAAGTGCCGCAAGAAGCTCTTGCGCCGTAAGAACACGCAAGCCGCCGCAAGAAGTAAAAATGTCTTCTTTTTGCGGTTTGCCCGCAAGAACTTTCGAAACACAAGAAGTTGAAAGTCTAACCCGCAAGAAGCCGCAAGAAGTTGAAAATCTAACCGCAAGAACCCACAAGAGCATATGAATCTTAACGCAACGCAAACCGCAAGAAGGGGCAAGAAGTTGCTACAGGTCAAACCGTTAAGATCAGTTTGTAATGCCATGTTGGTGGTCGAAATGCTCAGCGCTTGCTTGTAAATTTATTCATTAGATAAGACGCTGCAGCCGAGACCAGAACTGGATTTATGCTTGACGATAATGTAAAAATATTATCAAACACGCTCGCTTATTTCGCGTACTCGTGTAACCACGAGTGTGCACATGTCATTTACGAAAAAAAAAGCCCTTTGATTGCGTTAACTTCAAAGCTTGCTGGCTGATTTATATGCTACAATCACAAGACATCTCCAAATTATAAAGCCCTTGGAGAAACATGAAGAAAATTGTAGTTCGCTTGGATTCCGCCTGCTTTTTTACTTCAACTTTTGTTCAAATCTTACACTGAACCACGAAGATCGACTGCGTGTGTAAACATTGAGACGCTACGATGTTCTAAATATCTTTTAGAACTTACTGCAGATTTATCATTGCGGACAAAAAAACTTTCGCAGAGAAAAAATATTTTGTGTCTCTAAACAAATGGCAATCAAGGTAATCAACTGTAATGAAGTCGCTAAAGAAGCGAACTGCTCTCATGTCTTTCATAACAGTTCATAAATTCGACCTGCAGCTGTTTGAAATGCAAAACATACCGTTACGTTGTGATAAGGACAAGAATGATTTAATGAACATCGAAATCTCGTGCCACCGACCGCCTTGTGAATTCCTCATATCGAAGAAAATCATATTGAGTGAAGAAACTTGTTGTACATGTAAAGATAACAATCTGTCTCACGTCACAATAAGCTGTATAAATAAATCTCTCCAGATTCCCGCTCTATACGCATTTTTTTAAAATAGATATCTTCATTTTTGAAAAAAGAAAAGGAACAGAGCGAAAAAAAAAATTGAGCGACCTCGTGTCGAACCGGTGTCACGGCAAAACAAATTCGAATCTGGCCCGTTCAGCGCCTCATCCGCTTGTGCTAACGAAGCAGTAGTAAGAGCTTAAGGTATTATAGTGAGTTGATCGCTTAGCGAAACAAAAGGTTTCTTTTGTTTTCCATTCAACAAAAGGTCCCCAGAGGATGCCCTTGTGTTTTTTGCATACGTAATATCTCAAAAAGGAAGCAAACTTCAGGGAAAAACCATGCAGAACATTGTTTGACACACGGAAACAAAACTGCATGCGAAATTTGGAGCGTTTTCGACAAAGTTCACTTTTCAGTAAAAAACCTAACGCCCTTTTTCCACCGAAGCCTTCAATTGTCTCCGATCCTCACTTTAACATTTGCTCCCCCACTTTTGTAAATTTTTAAAGGGGTAGTATCATGGCTGACACTTCCAATAACCTAACTGTATCTGTTTTAAGTTAAAAAAAAAACATTTAAGCTTCACAACCTTGGACAAGATGTTCATACTCTCAACCCTTCACACGTAATAATAACGTGTGACGGGTTTAGGGTATAAACATCTTATGTAAGGTATCTAAGGTTTTCAAACCAAAAAGATATAGTTTCAAGTACACATAGTTTTGCAAAGTTTAGTGAGTCAAAGGAGAAAACCAATTTGAGGTTTGCCGAGGCCAGACAACTTACTGGGTAACCCTGGCAAGCGGAACTTTTCTTCATTTAAACACATTGGCTTGCCTAACCAGGACAACTCTCTGCGTGGCTAGAGTCATGAAATGCCTAGATTGAGGATTTAAAGCAGAAATTTGTATCAAAGAAGTGAAATTGAATTAGGCAAAACCCACTGTGATCAAATGGCAAAGGGGAACTCAAAGAAAGAGTGATATCTGTACATTAGATTATTCTATAAGGGTTATGAATAATCATGCAAGGTCAACTTTGACTAAGCCTACAGGGACTACGTTTTCACAGATAAATGCTTGATCAAGTTGCCTCACGGGAAGAGTTGTCTCCTGTACCCAAGACCATATAACTGGGGCCTTAACAGGGGTAATTAAGCAAAAGCTTAATTTCATTTTGGACCTGAATAATTGAAGTCAGCCAGACATTTTAATCAAAAACATGTAAACTTCAAGTAGTAAGCTTATGTGTGACCTTTCACGCGAAAACGTACACTAACGGTTTTCTGTTAAACGGCTGAGACAAACGTTAAAGTCGATCCCCAGCTACAGTTCATGGTAGAGAACTTCTACAATCACGGCTTCGCTGACACTTTCGCAGACGATACTACAGAGATGTCTCAAGAAGAACGCCGCTTTATGCAGAACGCCGAGAAGATACAGTTTAAATTCGGGCATTACGAGATTCCCTTACCGTTTAAAAATCCAGAAGCCTTGGTTCCCAACAACAAGTCACAGGCCTTGTCGCGCGTCGGTTGGTTGAAGAAAAGATTAGAGAAAGATTCCAAGTTAAATGATGACTACAGAGCTTTCATGTCAGACCTGTTGGCCAAAGGTTATGCGCGTAAAGTACCTCCCGTTCAGGCGAGTCCCGATGACGGTAAAGCTTGGTATATACCCCACCATGGGGTGTATCATCCCCATAAACCAGGCAAGATTAGAGTTGTCTTTGATTGTTCAGCAAACTTCAAAGGATTGTCGCTTAACAGCATGTTGCACAAAGGACCCGACCTGACCAATTCACTTGTTGGAGTGCTGACAAGGTTCCGCGAGGATAGAGTTGCAGTTATGGCAGACATAGAAGCCATGTTCTACCAAGTACGAGTTCCGGACCGTGACAGTTCGTTCCTGCGCTTCCTCTGGTGGGAGGATGGTGATATGACGCAAGAGGTGCAAGAATACCAGATGCTTGTTCACCTTTTTGGAGCCATATCGTCCCCGGCTTGCGCTAACTTCGCACTTCGAAGGACCGCAGAGGATAACGAGAGTTGCTTTCCTCCCGAAGTGATAAATACCGTGAAGAGAAATTTTTATGTGGACGACTGCCTCAAGTCTCTACCCTCAGAAGCTGCTGCGATTGCGCACGTTACCAACTTGCAAGCTCTACTCTCACAAGGTGGCTTCAAGCTTACGAAATGGGTCAGCAACAGTCGAAAGGTTCTCCAATCCATTCCTGAGTCAGAACGTTCCACCGAGTTCAGAAGGCTTGACCTCTACAGAGACGAGTTACCCGCCCAACGCGCACTTGGCATTCGATGGTGCGTCGAATCAGACACCTTCGCCTTCGACACCTGCATCAAACCTCGACCACCTACACGCAGAGGCATTTTGTCCGTCGTTAGCAGTGTCTTTGACCCTCTGGGCTTTGTCTCACCTTTTGTTCTGGTAGCGAAACAAGCTCTTCAAGATCTCTGCCGCATTAAGCTTGGTTGGGACGACGAAGTTCCCCCTGAGTACAGTTCAAGTTGGGAGAAATGGCTTAACGATCTTCCGAAGCTTTCGTCATTTTCCGTTGATCGTTCTGTTATACCAGAAGGTTTTGGTCCCGTAATTTCCAGTCAGCTTCATCATTTCTCTGACGCGTCAGAAGTTGCGTACGGCTCTGTTTCCTACCTGCGTTTGGTTAATGAAGAGGGCAGAGTGCACTGTACGTTCCTATTTGCTAAGTCCCGGCTAGCGCCTCTGAAGTCTGTCTCTATCCCTCGTTTGGAGTTATCCGCTGCAACCTTATCTGTACGTCAAGACAAGATGCTCAAGAGAGAGATTGAAATGCCACTCAGCAACCCTTCTGTATTTTGGACCGACAGCATGTCCGTACTGCGCTACGTGAAAAACGAGAACAGGCGCTTTCACACCTTTGTCGCTAATCGCATTGCAATAATACGGGACAGCTCTAGTCCAGACCAGTGGTACCATGTGGAGGGAACCTTGAATCCAGGTGACCATACGTCTAGAGGGTTAACAGCTGAAGCATTGCTTAACTGTGAGAGGTGGCTACTGGGGCCGGAGTTCTTGTGGAAGTCTGAGTGCCAGTGGCGAAAGGAATTCGATACCTCACTTGTTATCCAGAATGATGACCCGGAAGTGAAACCTGATCCGGTAGTAAAATCCCAGGCGACGTCTTTGGTAGCATCAGTTGTCTTGTCCAGTTCAGCTCTAGCCGACCGTTTCCAGAAGTTCTCTAGCTGGCATCGTTTGAAGAAGTCGATCGCGTGGATCTTACGTTATCGAAACAACCTCCTCATGGCCGCTAAGGATCGGAAGGTAACTGGTCAGCCGAAGTCCCCCGGCAGGAAACAGTCATTGGTTACCATAGAAGAGATGAAGAATGCTGAGAAAGCCATACTGAAAACTGTTCAGCAAGCAGCCTACCCAATGGAGTTCAGTGAGCTGGGTAAACTGAGAAGCGGCAAAGGCGTTAAGCGAAGCAGTCCTCTCTTTAGATTGGACCCGATTCTGAAAGATGGGTTGTTGTGCGTTGGTGGAAGATTGGCTCGTGCCTGTATCCCGCCTGAAGCTAAGCACCAGATTATTTTGCCGAAGAGCAGCCATATCTCAGATCTTATCGTTGATTATTATCACAAGCTTTCAGGTCATTCAGGGAGACAACACGTATTGAGCATGATACGCCAAAAATATTGGATCATCAAAGCAAATTCCACAGTCAGAAGAGTCCTGACGGGTTGTTACAGTTGCAGAAGGCGCGAAGCACCGTTCTGTGAGCAGAAAATGGCCGACTTACCGCAAGAACGTTTGGTTCCCGACAAACCTCCCTTCACAACTGTTGGTGTGGATTGTTTTGGTCCATTTCAAGTGCGCCGTTGTAGAAGTCTTGTCAAGAGATACGGAGTCATCTTTACCTGCCTAACCATCGCGCAGTTCACATCGAGGTAGCTCATAGCCTAGATACCGACTCGTTCCTGCTCGCGCTGCGAAGGTTTATTGCAAGACGAGGCCAAGTTGAAGAGATAAGATCAGACAACGGTACTAACTTCACAAGCGGAGAACGCGAGTTACGCGAGTCAATTCAGGCCTGGAATCACGACAAGATTAACGAAGCGATGTTGCAGAAAAACATCAAATGGAGCTTCAATCCCCCTTATGGTTCGCATCACAGTGGTGTTTGGGAGCGGTGCATACGCTCAGTTCGAAGAATTTTACGCGCTCTTCTCCAAGAACAAACGACAGACGACGAAGGTCTTAGTACTCTTATGTGCGAGGTAGAGAGCATTTTAAACAGTCGTCCCTTAACTGTGTTCTCCGACGACCCTAGAGATTCAGAGCCCCTAACGCCGAATCATTCTGTTGCTGAAGTCCGATTCTCCAATGCCTCCAGGTACTTTCCAAAGAGATGACCTATTTTCTCGGCGCAGATGGCGTCAAATTCAATACCTAGCTGATATTTTTTGGAAGAGATGGTCTCGTGAGTACCTCCCTTTGTTGCAGAGCCGCCAGAAGTGGCTACACCCCCGCAGAAATCTTACAGTTGGAGATGTCGTGCTAGTTGCTGCTGAGAACACCAATCGGAATTACTGGCCTCTTGGAAGGATTCAACAGGTTTTCCCGGACAAGAAAGGTTTCGTTCGTAAAGTCAGAGTCAAAGTCAAGTCTGCCGTTCTCGAGCGCCCTGTCGACAAGCTTGTTCTGTTGGTTGAGAAAGAAGAATCAAAGCACGCTGAGCCCTGAGAGCATTTCACAAGCATTTCTATGGACAGTTCGTCAGATAATATATTGACATTATCATTTACGCGATTCCAGCGACTTTTCTCTAAGAGTTTTTGTAGTGTTATCTTTCGCCTTGATCTTAGTGGTGATGTTGTAAGTGCTTCGTTCAACTTCGCACTTAGGGGCCGGGATATGTAAGATCCAAGGGCGTTGATTAGTGTGTAGGTGGTGTTTCGCCTCAAATTGTTTAGTATTTCTTGTAGCCTGTTCATTAGTATTTTATTGTTTTTTGTTTGTTTTCACACTTTCGCTCGTAGTCTTTTACCGTTCATCACAATTTGCACCTTTAGTTAAGTCTCGTCGTGTTGTGCATGTAATTACTACGTTTTGTATATATAAGGCTTAGTTTTCTTGTTATTTGGGTTTGGCTTGGAGCAGTTTTTCTTGGCAGTCGCGCTGCGCGCAGTTTAATATAGTTTTTTCCCTCCCAGTTGAATTTGAGTTGTCGCCGAAGGCAGTTGAATGTTGCTTAATGTAGTTTTCTTTTTGTGGCCGTTACAATGTAAGTATATCTTTACCGTCGTTTCTTATTAGCTGTATTTCGTTGGCAGTTGGTACAATTCTGTTTTTTATTCATGTTGTAACTTTTAGTTCGTTTACCTTTTAGTTTCAACCTACGGATTAAAGTATACGTCAATGTGAATGCATCCGTCCGTCGAGTTGAGAACGTTTGTCGGCAGTTATAATACATATAAAATCCGATGAACTCAAACATAAGAGAGGCCCTGGCTTCTGGAAGTTTAACCAGTCACTCCTTCAAGATGAAATCTATGTGTCTAATCTACGAGCAGAAATACCAAACTTTAAACAAAAATATGTTGACGTTGAGGACTTAAGGCTCAAATGGGATTTAATTAAAATGGAGATAAGAGGTTTAACAATTAAATATTCCAAAAATAAAGCAAAGAAAAGAAAATCTGCGGAAATCAATCTTCAGAATCATATCAACGAACTTTACAAGAAAGCTGAAACACGACCCAATAATAAGCAAATTATCAATGAAATCTATGATGCCAGATTGCGATTAAAAAACATTATGCAGTATAAGACTAAAGGTACGATTCTTAGAAGTAAAGTCAGATGGCACGAGCATGGGGAACGAAATACCAGGTACTTTTATGGCCTAGAAAAAAGAAATCATGAAAATAAAACAACCACTAAACTGAAACTTTCAAACGGCGATTTTACAAATGACCAATTTAAAATCCTTCAAGAACAAATGCGCTTCTACAAAACACTTTACAGTTCAGATAAAAACAGATCTCCAGATCTAAACGATGCAGCTTTCTCTGCCTACTCCGAAAATATCATTTCTTTAGAAAATGATGATAAGCTCTCGTGTGAAGGGAAAGTCACTCGAGCGGAATGCCTTAAAGCGTTAAAAGAGTTCAAAAACGAGAAATCACCTGGAACAGATGGATTGCAAGCAGAATTTTATAAGCACTTTTGGAAGGAACTACATGTTGATATGATACACAGTTTTAATTTTGCCTTCGACAGCGGGTCACTATCGATCACTCAAAGACGGGGAATTATAACGCTTATCCCAAAACCGAATAAAGATACTACTCTACTCGACAACCTCAGACCAATATCCCTTCTTAACACTGATTACAAGATTTTAACTAAAGTTATTGCAAAACGGCTAGAAAAAGTTCTACCGAAAATAGTTAACCCGGATCAAACTGGATACGTCAAAAACAGGTACATTGGTGAAAACGTCCGATTAATTTCCGACATTATGTCATACACTGAAGAAACCAACATACCTGGAATCGCTCTTTTCTTAGATTTTAAGAAAGCTTTTGACACTATTGAATGGGATTTCATTAATAACTGCCTAAAAATATTCAACTTCGGCCCGGACATTCAAAACTGGTTTAAAGTTTTATACAATAATGTTAACAGCTGTGTTCTAAACAACGGTTATGCATCTGAGTTTTTCTCTTTAGAACGAGGTGTTAGGCAAGGTTGTCCTTTGTCCGGTCTGTTATTCGTGATCGGTATAGAAATACTTGCGAGAGCAATTAAGAACGATGCCGGCATTAAAGGCATTAAAGTAGGCGAAAAAGAAATTAAAATCTCCTTATATGCAGATGACACCACTGTTTTTGTTCGTGACCTTGATTCTATTACCCATCTGCTATCTCTGCTTGATAAGTTCAAAAGTCTCTCAGGTCTGGAAATTAACACTAAAAAGACTGAAGGAATGTGGCTCGGTTCCTGGAAAAATAACACCGAAACGCCGTTTGGCTTCCGCTGGCCACGGGACCCAATAAAAGCTCTTGGCATCTTCTTTTCCTACGACTTAAACAAAACAAACGACTTGAATTTTATAGAAAAAATTAAAAATTTAGAAAAGACACTAAACTGTTGGAAAAGACGAAATCTCACACTTTACGGAAAAATAAACATTGTTAAAGCGTTCGGACTTTCCAAGCTTATTTACAATTCGTCTGTCCTTGTTATACCAGAAAATTTAATCAAAGAAATTGACAAATTAATTTTTAGTTTTATTTGGGACGGAAAACCTGCAAAGATAAAAAAGGCAACCATCATTGGTGAGAGAAAACACGGCGGTCTCAAAATGACCGACTTTAACACTATGATCAAAGCCTTAAAAGTTGCTTGGATACCACGTTTGCAGTCCAGAACTGATGCATCCTGGAAAATCATCCCTGAGGCTGCTATGCAGAATTTCGGAGGACTGTCTTTTATGACATACTGCAATTACGATGTTGACTCTCTGCAAATTAACAACCTCCCAGTCTTCTATCGCGACGTGTTGAAACAGTGGCAAAATTCAAAACACGCCTTCCAAAATGATACTTTCCCCCACAAAGAAATAATTTGGAACAATCGCAACATTATGATTGATGGTAAACCACTCTTTTATAAGTGTTGGTTTGAAAAGAATATTACACGTGTCGAAGACCTCCTTGATAATGACGGTAACTTTTTATCCTTTAATCAGTTTTCCGAACAATATCAACTGAAAACCCCTTTCACCCTTTATTTTGGAATAATCAG
Organism: Platygyra sinensis; assembly: GCA_019787425.1. Taxonomy (NCBI): domain Eukaryota; kingdom Metazoa; phylum Cnidaria; class Anthozoa; order Scleractinia; family Merulinidae; genus Platygyra; species Platygyra sinensis. Next base: position 56,540 of record JAHPZR010001765.1, read on the forward strand.
TTCTATCCCTACCCAATGGAAATCAGAAATAGTTAAACTAAAAACCACTTTGCAAATTTCAAACGACAAAAGCAAAAATAGCGCAAATACAGTCTCCACCAAAACTGTATACTCTGTTTTGTTAAAAAATGTCTTTATACCCCCTACCGCGGAAAGCAAAATCTTAAGATACGGTTTTACTCAGGAAAACATTCATAAAGTTTATGAACTGCCATTCAAAATAAAGAATGACATAAAGATAACAATGTTTCAATACAAGATTATTCACAACATCCTTGCAACTAATGTTAGTCTCTTTAGAGCCAAAATACGTGATTATGATATATGCCCTCAATGTTTGGCTGACAGGCACACTATAGATCACATGTTTTTACATTGCTCTCTAACTTCACCCTTTTGGAGCTTATTTCAAAACTGGTGGGTTAGTAAAACTAAGGAAACCGTCACTTTATCAAACAGTGTGATCTTATACGGAAGTTTTGAAAATATGGAATACATATATTCTCTGAATTATGCCCTTCTTATCGCAAAGTATTCTATATATAATAGCTGCTTACACGAAAAAAAGCTTTGTTTTGACAGCTTTCTAGCACTCTTAAAGGAAAAAATTAATATACAGCGAGAAATTGCTATTGCAAACAACAAAATTATACAATTTAATAAAGCATATGGAAATATTTTGTAATCTTTTTAGATCCTTTTTTTTATTTTTATTATTTTTTTTTTTGTTGTTGTTAACTTGCATTTAGTGTACACAGTCTTTTACTAACTCTGTAGTACCTTCTCTTTCTTTCTCTATTCTCCGTTTTTTTTTTTATTTTACCGAAATTAAGTCTTGTGATTTAATCATATTGGCACGTAAATTAACATAATCGATGTATAGCTGTATTTTACAAACTAAGAAAAGATGTATATGTAAATTTAAACTTATAATAAAAAACAATAATAATAATAATAATAATAAAAAACTATGACTCTCTTAAGGGAGAGGAGTAGTTTACGTCCTTACCCCGTGGGAGTGCCTTCACAAGTTGGGTATGCCGTTCGTGTGGTGACTCGTCACGTCCACGATAATCATCGGTCATGCCCCGGCGGGGGCCGTTAGTACGGGCTTCGGCCCCGAAGCTAAAACTTCCCAGGCTGCAGGGGCTAACCACCTCTGCAGTCTTATCATCCGGTTGAAGCAGATCGAGAGGAACAATTGGGGGCGGCCGCTGCTGCCCCCACGGATGATTTACCGGGTGGAGGCACGGCGACGGACGCGGGGCTGTCTCATTCCTGTCCCGAGTGTCTTCGGCCATTTGGGTCAGTGAGGGGCCTGTCCCAGCACCGGCGCCGAGCGCACCCACAGAGTACCACGCTCAGAACGTGCCCGTTGCGAAGCTTAAAGCATGCTGGGACCACGAGGAGCTCTTAATCCTGGCTCGTGCGGAAATTACAATCCGGCTGTCGGGGGTGAGGAACGTCAACCAACAGTTGGCGCGAATCACCCCTGGCAGAACCCTTGAGTCCATCAAGGGGGTTTGTAAGAGTACCAATACCGGGAGCTGCTGGCCTCTCTTGAACAGCAAGAGACTGATGGCAGTGAGTTCGTAGAACGCAACCCGTCCGACCCCGCCGAAGGGGCTCCGGACGATATTCCTGAAGATCCCATCCAGGCCCCTCCAGATCCTTCTGTTGAGTGGGCGGGTCAGGTCCGGAATGCCATATAACACCTAGGCGTTCCAGATGGCATCGACCTAGATGCCATCAGCCTTGGTAATCCGAATGATGATACCAGGGCTATGCTTGATGCTGAATATGCTTGGTGGTTACCTCCATTGGCAGTACCTAGTAGACAGAGGACACCCGGTCAGCGGACCGGTGCCCCCAGGGTACAGACTGGACAACCAGGGCGCTCAGCAAGGGGGAGACGTAGGGCTGCCTACGCATGCACGCAGCGTCTTTACCAACACTCAAGGAAGCGCTGTGCTCGCAACGTCCTTTCTGGTACCTGGGAAGAGGAACCTTCCCCAGTACCCATGGTTTTACAGGAGCCGTACTGGTGTGGCATATTCCAAACAGCGTCAAGTCATGATTATCGTAGACCGCCGCCCAAAGGGCCTGTTGAGTGGTCCCTGGTTGCCCCCATACGGAGGAGGATGTGACCAGGGCAATCAAAGGGATGTCGGACGGAGCCCAGGGTACTGGATGGTGGGACCCTTGATGACCTTAAGGCTCCCCGGCGTGAGGAGGTAGCGGCCCACTTTAATGTGTGGCTGCTGGTGGGCTACCCGCCTCGACCCCCTCCGCCGGGCAGAGGACTCCTCATTGCCAAAGAAGCAGGGACGGAGTCCCCCGAGAAGCACCGCCCGATTAACAATATCGGATGTCATCTTGCGGTTCTTCCATAAAGGCTGGCTACCCGGTTGGAAACAACTCTTCCGTGGAAACAGCGCCAAAAGCCTTTATGAAGGGGGACGGGGTGGCCGACTCCATCTGGCTGCTCCAAACCATCATCCGTCCAACATCAGAGGACACTCCAACCACTCAACATAGCCTTTTGGACATTAAGAAGCCTTTGACTCTGTCAGCCATGAGAGTCTCTTGCTCGCTGCGGGGCAGATGGGAATTCCTGCCCCATGCTGGGATATCTGGGCGAACTCTACGGAGACGCCTGGACTGTCCTCAGCATTGGAAAGACTGCAAGTGAACTGATTAGGGTTGCACGCGGGAGTTAGGACAGGGCGACTCGTCTTTCTGTCCACCTCTTCCATGCTACCATCGACTGGGCTCTGGACCGCCTTGATCCAGAGCTAGGTGTGATGCTTGGGGAGACGAGAGTGAATGCCGGAGCTTCGCAGACGAATAGCGCTTATCGCCAGGACATACTTGACAAGCCCCCATCCTGAAAGGATAGTATTGGTGTGTATACCCCATAGGTTCAAATACAGAGAATAGGCGTAAGAAAATCGTTTTTTACTTCAACTTACCGTTACTAACAGCTGTGACATTCTGAGAGCTCATCCACAGTCATGCTGTTACTCCTCGTGTCTGGTGGCTTGTGGGGTTAATGGCTAAAGAATGCTCCAAATCAGGGTGGAGCAAACAGCGTGACTGTTGTTCTCATTGCAAACACGAATTCCCAGCCCGGATGCTTGTCACTATGAAAGCTGCATTTCTCGAAATTATTTGGCAGTTTGTCACTTGGATTTTAAATGGATCTTCGGATTGAATGCAAGAAAAGAGCATCCTATCATTGTGTACAGCACTTACGAATTGCCTTGCAATCATTTCGGTGGAATGTCATCCCATGCATTTATTAGATCATTTAAAGCCATATTTTTCCATCCTCGGAGAACGCAAAGCGGTTTAGTTGGGGTGGAGGAAATAAAATCAGGGAAAGAAATGAAGCATCACAAATTAACAAAGGTGGAAAAAGCCCGCTGGGAACCGATTCTTACCAGAACCATTTTCAACTCACGCTCTATTAAACAATGGCTGTGCCTCCTGAGTGCAGAAAAAATCCCTTTGTATTATTCTGCCCAATCCGCAAACAGCAGCTCCCAAGTATTGTGTTGTGTTCTTACAAACGGCTTTTGCATCGTCCCCTATCCATAATAAGCAATAAGCCACTTACTTTTTCTGATTACCCATGTCGTGTTATGCAATTCAGGAGTGTCATGTGGCTTGCTCATCCGTATTGAAGATTCAAAATTCAGACAACGTGATTGTTCCTAGTCTACATATCACAAAGTCCCTGTTGAGCATATGCGTGTGACCTATGGGTTAAATGGAGACAATTTGGTTGGCTTAGAAAACCTTCATCTACTCCAAAGATAGAGACACTGATCAGTAACACTGGTTTAATGCTGTTTAGCACATGACACCGGGTTGCTGAGTGGAAATTTAAACAAATGAACTAGTCGGAAATATTATGGGCTTGACCAAATTCAAGTGTTCCTCCCATTCCCCGATCGTGCTAAAACTTACGAAAGCCTGTTGGATTCTTGTGTTTGTTCCATCCTCACAAAGAATTGCAATTACTTCAGACCGTTAGGCAGTATGATTCCTTCTTACCTTCTTCCTCCCCAATACAAGCACCGAAATGAGCGAGGAAGTCCCAGATTGTAGGTTTAGAGCATTTGTACCCTCTATCGAAGTAATATTTAATTTTGAGGTCATAATTATCATATTGTTTTCTAAAATAAAATTGATTGTTGTAGGACTATAAACCCGGGTATCCATCGATGGAATCGATAATTGATGACATCGATATCATCAACATACATTAATCATTGATATTGATAATCAATGACCAACGATGGCAAAGATTCATGCGGTTATCGGAATGGTATGATTGTCAATAACCCAAATCAATAGATAATTGGTATCGATTGGTTTGTAGATTGACAAAAGCGGAAATTGACCATAAAAAAACACATTTCCATTTTAATGTCAACAGAGAACGATCTCTCTTCTTCTCTCATTTAACGTTCGCCCGGATTTTTTGTTACAAAATTCACTAACACTGACATATCTGCATGTAGTAGCCAAAGAGGATCCACAAGCTCGGACTGTAGGTGGCCGAGTTTTGTCCACGATGGTTCACAACTTTAAAAAACGTTTCCACGTTCTCACGTCCTCCCCTCTTATTGTTTTCAGTGAACACCACCAATGTTCGCCTTGAAATGGTAAAGATGATAGCCTTTTACGATGCACCTTATATTCAGTAAAGCCACTACCAGGACCGTCTCGCATAGACAATATGACACAGAAAGGCAATGATGGGCAAGTGGGTGATTTGAGTACTCCTGCATCAAGGTATATTCCAAATTTGCACTGAGAAGACTGGGTTGGAATTGTTTCGCCAATTTCATCCCCAGGGCTTCCTAAAAATGGCAGATGATTGGACAGGTAGCGTGCATGACGTCTGTTTTGAGGTCCTGTGTTAAACAATGCCAATTGATAAACGATTTTTATGTGGTTATCAATTGATCATCAATTGACTGATACCAATTAACTAATTTTATTGATTGCTAACAATTGATTGATTGCTTTTCTGATCATAGATTTCCATTGATTGGATACCCTGGGATTATACTGAGGCCATATAATTCCTCCTTTTCATCCTGTTTGTAAAAGACACCTCCTCAGTATTGTTGTATTTGTTTTCATTTACATCATTCATTTCTCAAGCTCAGTTTTCTTCAGTGCCAAAATTTAATTCAGCAGAACTCTGGTTTTTAAAGCAACGACAATCAATGCTGGAAGGATTTTTAACATTTTTGACTTGACTCTTCAAAAACCCTATAAATTCTGGAATTGAAATATTTTGATGTTAGTTGTTCGTGGGACATACATTAACTAACTCATATCTTCCACAAAATTATAGTATACAAAGTAGATTAACTGGTCCATCTGTAGAGTTAAGGTGATTTGATTCCAAAATACAATTTTTGTTTTTGGAGAAATCTGAAACTTTAGGCATAGACGAAAGCCATGACATGAGTTTTTAAGTCCAATTTCCTTTATTTTGTTGCCTACGATAAGTTTTCTTCAAGCTAGTAGAAAAGTATTTTTGGTTACCATGGCAACGCAACGTAGCGTCTTTCAGTTTTGCTCCAATTGAAAGCCCTAAAGTCCATCCAATTTCCAGAATTTCCTTAGTATTTTTAAGAGGAAGCTATATGACCTCTTACACGAAGTAAAGCTAGTCGGAGGTAGCGTGGGACTGAAAGCTGGCGTGTTGTTCAACTGTTGAGACACTGAGAGCAGGATTCGAGTTTTATATCAACGACGTTTTTGTCTAAAATGCCCGGTGGGAAAAAGAATACTGCATATAGAAGAAAACGGAAAGGAAAGCGTTTTACTGGAGTGCAGAGATATGCAAAGAAAGCGAAGAACAAGTCGCATGCGGAGAGAAGTCATGAACTCAGCATCGAGTTCATCATGTGTTGAGGCTCTGTCAGATGCCGAAATTGCTTCCATCAGTGCTTCGAGACTCAAAATGAGGCCAGAAGATTCCCCAGATAGTTCATCAAAGATTTCTGACGTAAAAGATTTTCAGGGAGAGGGTTACAGACTGGTGGACCTCAAGAAATTATATGCCATGTTGTCTGAAGCACGTGTGCAAGGAAGGTGAGAAAACATATAAGTGAACATCTGTTCTAGTTTTAACCTTTTCTTTACTGTTCATGTCTCGTAGCATATGCTAGTAACAGTGTGCAGTTCTCATTTTTTTCTCTAGAATGTTTTTTTACTTCTCTTCAGTGCTATCTTTATTGTTTTCACTGATTTAAAATCACAGTTGTAACACAGTTGTCTGTTGTGTAGGATGTGCTAGATAAGTTGTGACTCGACATTTAAGCTTGCATGTATGAGAATGCAAAACATAACTTTAGTCTATACTGTTATTATGTGCTAGGGAGTTTAATTCTGAAGGAAAATTCTTCTGGGAGAAATGGGCTCATGGCAGACCTCTCTGTGGAGTGTAAGTAGTCATAGAGGGTCAGAATTATCCCCGTTACTGCCTTCCGCCGCCTTCCTCCATATTAATGAGGTGCCTTCCCCCATACTAATGAGGTGCCTTCCTCCATACTAATAAGCATTGCTCTAGTACAATAAAAACAATAAGGTTGCCTGGGCTTGCCCGCTAATAGTGAACTTTGATTGGTTCATGAAAAAATCTGTTATCTCTTTAAAATAAAAGCGCGTTCTCCGTTGAGTACTTTATACTTGTCACAAACTCCAGTAACAAATATTTTTGAGTGGATAGCTTCCAAACATGCAAGTCGAATCAACATCTAAACCTATGTTAACCGTGGACAAAGTTGAGCAGATCCAACGCAAGAAGGTAGCAACCATTATTGGGCATGTGTTTCAACTTACCTAAGCCGCGTTTTATGACAAACTCGTTCAAGAGGAAAAAGTAAATCGAAGCCAAGGTTGCACTATTCAACATCCCAGTCAAAGACAGCACTCTTGCCTGATGCTGGACACTGAAGACGCGTGGTTCTATTATCACGATGTAGCCCGTGAGCAAATAGATCTTGCTGTGGTGATGAAAACTGTGGAAAGCGTTTGCAGCACTCTGGGGTTGAAGCTTGGCCAGACATGGGAAAGATATTTGACGGAGTTGCCCAAGTTGCCTTGGACCAGTTTATATCTCACTTCTTTGGAACTCGAAAACTATGATGAAGACATGAAACAACGCATATTGTATGCTCTTTATTATGGTCATTGTGGTATTAAAACGAACGATTTCAGTAGTGTGGAAATCCACAAATATGACAACGCTGAAGAAGTTATGAACGTTGACCCGACAGAAGTCCAATGTCCTGAGAACGTTGTCAGAAAAGAAGAAAAACTAATGGCCTTGACTATGTAATTAACGCAATTCAAAACAAGTTCTATTTTTAAAACAATAAAGTGTGTACACGACTTGATTTTAAGTCAGTGTGTGTTTATCTGTCTACACGTTAACATGGGTCTTACTCTTTCTGTTCTTAGGGCACGATTTTACTTTTATTGCCTTATAGCGAAGAATATGCCTTCAAATGAAATAACGGCTCTTAGAGAGCAATTTTGTGAGCTTCCAGGATCGATGCTTGACAAGTTAAAATGTCTTCATTCAGAGGTGTTTACAGAAGTTCACTGGGGGAGATTATTAGTGTTTTTAAATTTTGTCGAGCAACTGGGGTTAACTGAGGAGGAATGGGAACAACTATTTGATTTTCTCGTTCCCACTCTTAGCCAAATAGAAGAATAGCTATATAAGTGAGTGCAGCATGAAGAAAAGTTAGTCAAGTGTTGGCCTTCGCAGTGGTCACTAGTAATGGGTTGCTGGCCGTCTTCACCCTCTCTGGTATTAGGGGGGGGTCGCACTAGAGCGAATTCTGTGCCTCCCATTGTGCGAAGGCGCAACAGCGAGCTATACCTACACAACTGAGAGAATTTCTTCACCAATACTGCGGAGTATCAAAGAGAAATAATGGTAAATTTCTATACTGCCATGCAAGGCTGTGCCTCTTTTTGGAAAAAGCAATCTTATTTAGGTCGCAGGGCCCTTAATTTAGGTTATTTGAATTTTGCAAATTGCTATTAATTCAGCATAGCTTTATGCAGTACACATCTCATCTTGAATCCTGGCCCGTGCACAGATGACAAGTGCCATGTACTTTTTGATAAAAAAATTTACAGAAAGGATCCAATTTTGAATTCTCAGTTAATGACTTCAAGCCGTAACTTTTGTCATACTTATCAGATTCCGACCTTCCTTTTACTTAAGCGAGTTGTATGTTAGCGAGAGATGGTTTCCGGTGTTATATTCCTCTAGTCATGTTTTTGCACATGATATATTTGGTGGTTTGAAAAAAATTCTATAGTCCCCGTGCTTAAAGGCACTGTGCCCAGTTTAATAAGAAAATGTACAAAGACTGCAAGCTTGACTTACATGTTCGATTCTAAGACTCCTTAGGCATTATCAATTCATTTTTACTGACATTGCAGCTGGCGATGAATTTGAGGACATTACCGATGATGAAGTTGCAGTTGTTGGCATGACAACGAGGCAAATGAGAAAAGACCAAATCAGTCAATCATTGGTAGCCAAACAGCAAGGTTCGTACCAAATGTGCAGAGCATCATTCCTTTTTCAAGTTATACCTGTATAATCCTGATTTCTTTGAGTACCACTACTGTGGTCCCGTGAAACACCTTTGTTATTTCATTATCAGTTTATACAATTGTTGCACTCTGTTTTAATAAATGTCACTTCTAGGCACTGCTGCCTTTATTGCAAGCAACAAAGATCTTCTAAAACTAGACGCATCCATCGAGGCTCAGACAGGTGATGTCTGCAATAAGGACACTGGAGGCAATCAGAAATGCCTGCAGAAATGGTCACGTGGCTTGCTGCATTTCGTGCGCGGTGGTGGACATATCGACAGCTGGTCTCCGCTTTATTTGTTAGTATAATCATTATACTTAAGTTTTCATCCGTTTTTACGGGTTGTCTCTTACATAACAGAGGAACATTCAATTTAGAGGTTTTTCCTAGCTCCTTTGTAAATATTGCTAACTATTACCTATTGTTGATCCTTTATTTCGCCATAACATTGTCTAAATAGCGTTAAAGTAGCTGTTAGTCAAGTGGATCTGCAGAATACTTTAACCATCTTATGAGTAAATAAAATGTCAGTTACAGGACAGAAGTATTCCAAAAACTGACATGCATTTCTGTTTTTTTTTTTTTAAGATTGTGTTCTTTTGCGCTCTATTAATTATCCATGTTGCATACATTTAAAAAATAATAATAATAATCTGTCCGCTTAATTATGAAAAACAAAAATTCAACAATGAGCGAGCTAGAATTTCCACAGTTACATTAAAAATTACATTGTCATTTGATCACTTGACTCTCAGAGATAGTAACCAAAACCCGTAGCGATGGCACGTAATGAGAATTGTTTTTTAACTTGCTGAAATGTTGTGTCCCTTTTCTTTTTTTTAAATCAGATACGAGATTGATTCCTGTCAATTCAACCTTGCAAAAATGCAATTGTTGATTTAAAAAAGCTTCGACAGAAGGTTGTTTGCCAGTCAACATTAATCATGGAGGCTGGAACGCAAAGGTGAGTGCTTTGTTTCTCTGCAGATTACTAAGTCATGTACAGTTTGCAATAAGGAGTGTTGTCGTTGACCCGAGCTTGTAAGAGATGGAATTTATTGTTACGAGTTCTGCTCCGCTATGATTTTGGAGATAGAGAAGAAACTTGATAAATTATGGCACGGCGTCCAATCGATCTGCAAACAGCGTTAAATACTTCCATCTGATTCTGTACAGAAACTGACAAAAGAACGCTTAAACAATTACTGTGCAAGGCATTCAAAGACTAATCACAAACCATGTAGTGAAACTTAGCTCGAATTGTTCAGAGACTGGCCTAAGACGGTAATAAGCCGATAGTGTTTCAAATGGCGGCGATATGTATGACGAGCATTATTAACGGAGACAACGCGAACAAAATACGCAAGACTCTGAATGCCGTGTAATGTAGGGCAATGAGGATTGCATGCCAAGAGGTCTAGAGGAAAGAGTTCATCTCAAGGAACCGGAGTAGAGAACTTTGGAACTGCTTCCATCATTAATATGTTACATTTTTCAATTAATTATGGTTGACAAAATGCTGTTTTCAAGCAATAATGGGATAAAAGACCAAATTCAACTGTATAACTTTACAAGCGTCCGCTCTGTCTTTCTTCGCAGTGTGTATTTTCCGCATAAAATTAAAACTTTTGGCGGGAAATAGGTAGTCACGTGGCATAAATGACCTATACACAAAGACAAGAGTCGGTATATGCTTCTCGGAACTGTTTGACATTTCTATAAGCACTGTATTTATATTGAAGTTGTGGAAAAAAGGGCTATAAATTGATAGAAATACATAAGAAAGGCATACTACATACTGGAAGAGGCTTAAGTTAAACCTGGAGCAGAGAAATACAAAAAAAAGGGAAAAAATGAAATTCTATATGAGAATAGCAAAAAATGTTGCAAGGCTGCGTTTTCGCTTGCCGTCTTTTACCTCATAATACTTTACTCTCATCATTAGACGATAGATAACAAATGGTCCTGTCCGAAAGCGGGCCTCTAATTTAAAGGGCAGCCTGATAGCGTGGTTTTTTTTTTCATTGGCAAATGTAATATTGCAGTCAAATCTCAGACTTGTAGCTTTGTTTTTAACACCCTAAAATGCCTTAATAAGGGCCTGTTATGCAAGAATCATTTTTCAGTGGAAGGTTCAATGATTTTGGCGTGTTAGATTAATGTTAACTTTCGTTTGAAAGGAAACGGAAAATATTTCATGTCAGATATATCTGTGGCCATCTGACTTTGAGTAGAAATTTTACGGAAACCGGAACAGTGAAATCAAATCTCAATTTGAAGTTTATCAATTTGAAGAATCCCAAGATATCCTTCTTACCTCAATTTGACTTGCTGTTAATTGTGTATAGCGAGATTTGCCCAGATGTAAGGTATTATATCATGTGGCGTTTAGATAGTTTGTCTTGCAGTGCAGTAAGTCAAAACAATTAAACTTTTTCAGCAATAAATCATAATATTGTAACAAAGCCCACGTGCACGTTGTCTTGACAAACCTTTGCAGTATATCTTCTATTTTAAAAAAAGTGATTGCAAACAATTATCCCAAAGTGTTATTTTTGGATCCAAAAAATCGTGGGAATGTCGTGGGTGGGATGGGAGCGAATTGGCATGGATCGAGGGTAGATATGAAGGGTTTGTTCAGATCTACCGTGGTGTTGATACATACTGCACTTTTGTCCAATTTGAAACACTTATTTTCGGGATTTGTCAGGGGAAATCTAGCCTGGAAGTCAATATAAACTTGTGAAATGCAAGCAAAAGATTCGGGTATGAATGAATATGACTGAACTAGTGTTATGAAAAGAAGCTTAACCAAATTCGCTTTAGAATGAAGAAGAAAAAATAAATTTTGTAGAATGGAATATATAAACCACAATACAGAAAATGTTTATCCTTTTTGTTGCGTGTCTTTGAAACGTGTATTTCTATCTTCTGTTGTAAGGATATCATTTAGTGGTAAATTTCACTTCACTTTAACTCATAAGAAGGGTAGAGGGAGGGGTGAAGTCTAAATATTCGTAAGTATGGAACCCATAACATAATTGTAATGATAGTGAAAGGAGATTATGAACAAACAAAGCATAGCCTAAGTAAACGAGTTGTTGAATAACACAAAACACTCAATGAAAGGTAACATTCGTTCACAGAATTGGTGTACAAGTACAAGCAAGAGCTCAGTGAGTATATAGATTTTAGCAAAGAAATGTACATGATAAACAGATTCACCTCCTCACACGTATACATGCCAACATTCAAGAACGCCTGCAGTTTGGAAACTTCGATCTCACGCCGGCGCAGACTTGAGGGCCAATTTCTCACCAGGCTTGAAGAAATGCGAGTTGTTGCTGTCTTTCTTGACACAATTGCCACAAATGTTTTAAGGAACGGAAACCAAGGGGAAAAAGGAATAAATGTCAATACCTTCCTCGCAATCTCTGATTTTTGAAGTGGAAAGAGTATGGAGCGAGCTCGCGTTTATACGCGAACTAAGAAATGGGAGCAATTCGGAAGTCTTCAGAAGAATTCGAACTTTTCGGGAAGGCTAGGGACACATAACAAAATAGTAAGGAGAGAGAAAGGGGTTTATGAAACAGCAAAGGATAGCATATGTAAATGAATAGTTAAATAGCATGCACAAATCAGTAACCGAAAGGTAACATTTCTTGACAGGATGGTAGTTCGAGTAGCACCAAATATGGAGTGAGAATATACATTTCAGTCATTCACATATTTAACACCTTATTTGTTGTGATTAAGCTTATCAAAACTAGGAACAGTTGATGGGATGGAGATATGCTAAGTTAGGAAGTTGGGAGTAACAAAAATGTTGTGTCAAGGCTTATATAGTGAGGGACGGGGTGGGGATAATAACAGTAATCTTAAGCATAAGAAACAAAAAGAAACATAACAATGAGAGACAAAGGATTGCATATGTAAATGAATTAGAAACTCCCGTGCTGCATATTAATTAAAGTATAGAGTCTTTGATGTTATCTCATTCTCGATCCGGCTCTCTCAATATTTTAAAGTTGGTAATGGCAGACCATTAATTAGGAAAATTTCAGTCAAAATAAACAGATTTCTTTTTGAAATGAAGGCTTCAAACGTCGTTCAATTAGTGGTTCAGTTACAAAGTTTTGAAAAACAAAGCAAAAGTAGAATTTATTTTTTGGCCCCAGTAGTAATTGTAGCGTGCGACACATAACATAATAGCGATGGGAGAGAAAGGGGACCATGAAAAAGCAAAAGATTCCATATGTATATGGATTGTTAACTAGCAGAAATAACTGACTGAAAAGTAACTTTTCTTTACAGGATGGTAGTGCATATTGGACCAGATGAAGAGTGAGTATATAAATTTCTTTAAAGAAATTTGCGTCATTAGCAGATTCACCTCATTATTCATTGTACTCAAGCTTATATATTATAGAAACAGTCAATGGGATGAAGCTAGAGTGAGTTAGGAAGTTATAACTAAGAAAAATGTTATGTCAAGGGTTATGTCGGGATGGAGAAAAGAAATGTATTCTTGTTAATGTCACACATAATATGATAACAATTGGAAAGAAAGGGGACTATGAAAAAGCATAGGTTACAATTATAAAAAGTAATTTTGTAGATGGCAGAAAGCAGTTACTGAAAGGTTAAGTTTCTTTACAGATTTTTCCTGCAAGTGGAAGCAGCGGCTTGGTCTGAGTGAGTATATAGATTTTAGAAAAAAAGTACACATCATTCACAGCTTCAGCTCTGTATTTGTTGTGCTTAAGCTGATAACAAATAGAACCCGTTAATGGTATGAAGCAGTGGCAAGCTAGTAAGTTAGCATTAAGAAAACTGTTGTGTAAAGGCCTATATACTGAGGGTCGCTTGGGGGAGGGGGAGGGGGAGGGGTAGGAGGGGGCAATAAAAATTAGCGTTAACAATGCGACTAACAACAAAAATAATAGTGGGCGAGAAAGCGGACTATAAAAAAAGCAAAGAATAGCATATGTAAATGAATTGTTAAATCGCGGACAGAAGTAACTTAAAGGTAACGTTTCTTTACAGATCTCTAGTGGAAATGGAAGCCGGGGAGGGGTGAGTATAGAGATTTTGGAAAAGAAATTTATGTCATTCACAGATTCAACTCCTTATTATAAGTTGTGCTTAAGCTGATCAATTGTAGAAACCATTAAAGGCATGAAGCTATAGAAAGTTACTAAGTTAGCACTAAGATAAATGCTGTTTGAAGGCTTATATAGCGTTGGTGGAAGGGGGGAAATAACAATATTGTTAAGCATGTTACACATAACATAATAAGAATGGGAGAGAAAGGAGACTATGAAAAAACAAAGGATAGCATATGTAAGTGAATTGCTGACTAGGACAAAACGATTAATGAAAAGTAACATTTCTTTACAGCGTAAACGTTCAAGCGGAGAGTAGAGTAGAGTGAGTATACAGATTTTAGCAAATAAATTTAAGTCATTGACTTATTCACCTGGTTATATATTCGTTGTGCTTAAGCTGATCAAAAAGAAAACCCTTCAATGGGATTATTCTGTTGTAAGCTAGTAAGTTAGCAGTAAGTATAATCTTGTGTAAAGGCCTATACACTTAGGGTCGGGAGGGGGGAATAAAAACATGCGTCATCGTGCGACTCACAACCTAATAACAAAGGGAGATAAAGTGTACTAAGAAAAAGCAAACAAGAGCATATTTAAATGAATTGATAAATGGCACAGATCAATGACTAAAAGGTAACCTTTCTTTGCAGGATGGTAGTGCAAGTAGAAGAGTGAGTATATAGATTTCCTGAATAAATTCACGCCATTAACAGATTCACCTCCTTGTTCCTTGTGCTTAAGCCAATCAAATATAGAAACCGTTAATAGGATGGACTTGTGGTAACTTCGTAAGTTTTAATTAAGAAAAATGTTGTGTGAAGGCCTATATACTGTGGGTCTGCCGAGGGGAAAAACAATATTGTTAAGCATGCGACTGATAACATACTAATAATGTGAGAGAGGGAGAGAGGGAAATATGCAAAGCAAAGGATAACAGTGTAACATTTCTTTACAGAATGATGGAAGTGGACCCCTAAGTTATGTGAGTATATAGATTTCAAGAAATAAAACTATGTATTTCACAATTTCGCCATCTTAGTAGTTGTGCTTAAGCTGATCAAAAGAAGAAACAGTCAATGGAATGACAGGGTAGAAAGTTGGGGTTGGATTTTGGGTTGGAGTATACCAATAGTATATAAAAAGTACACTTGTGCAGCAGTTAATTTTGTAAGGGTATGCAAAAAGCACATGATAGCATATGCAAATGAACTGTTAAGTACGACCAAAGAGTTACGGAAAGATAACATTTCTGTACACCATTTTCATGGAAGTGGAAGTATTGGTCGACATAACAGCAAGTCTCAACTTGATTGAAATGTTGGAAATTCAATCAGCCAATAATTTCATGTAACAACTACAACTTATTAAGAAAAACAAAGTATTTTGTAGGCAAATTAATCTTCAATGTTCCCAGAAAAACAAGTTGAGAAAGATATCTACGAATTAGTAATACAGATGTGACAAAATAGATAACTGAACTGAACCATACATTTTGTCGGTAAAGTTGGTTTTGTTTTTTTTTTGCAATGGTCTCTCTCTTATACAACTGTAAAAGGACAAGTAAGATGATTTAAGTAAAATCTTGTTGTTGAATTGTTGATAGTTGCCTATATTTATTACAATTTCAGCAAGGGAATACATGGGTGGAATGAAAATAGAGTAAAAATGCCAGGGAGGGTCTATAAAAGGATCGGAGACCCCATACAAGATAGACCACCCTGTTTACTATTGTATAATAATCACACTACAATAGGGAAGTAACACTAATCCAATAAAAACTTTAAAAATTACTATAAAATACGATAGTAAATAGGATCACCGAAACAATAAAATGAAATGTAGAGTAGAGTAGAGTATAGCACATAACAGAATAGTACAGTGATAAAGTATTAGATAGAGTAGACTACGGTACAGTAATGTAGAGCAAAGAAGAGTATAGTAATTAAGTAAAGTAGAGAAGTGTAACAATGCAAGTAGAGCACAGTAGAGACGAGTAGAGTAAAGACGAGTAGAGTAAAGACGAGTAGAGTAAAGACGAGTAGAGTAAAGACGAGTAGAGGAGAGACGAGGAGAGGAGAGACGAGGAGAGGAGAGGAGAGACGAGGAGAGGAGAGGAGAGACGAGTAGAGGAGAGGAGAGACGAGTAGAGGAGAGGAGAGACGAGACGAGACGAGTAGAGACGAGTAGAGACGAGGAGAGGCGAGGCGAGGCGAGGCGAGGCGAGGCGAGTAGAGTAGAGTAGAGTAGAGTAGAGTAGAGTAGAGTAGAGTAGAGTAGAGTACGTAGAGTAGAGTAGAGTAGAGTAGAGTAGAGTACGTAGAGTAGAGTAGAGTACGTAGAGTAGAGTACGTAGAGTAGAGTAGAGTAGAGTAGAGTACAGTAGAGTACAGTAGAGTACAGTAGAGTACAGTAGAGTACAGTAGAGTACAGTAGAGTAGAGTAGAGTAGAGTAGAAGAACCTCTAGCAGATGATGATAAAAAAGAGAAGAGTTCAGTACACTAGAGTAGAGCAGAGTAGCTAGAGTGGTGTAGTTGTTAGAGACGAGTGGAGCAGATTTCTCTCGAGTAGATTTACATAGTAATATACTTAACTGTAAGTTTCATTCCACTCAGATGTACGAGAGGCTGTAGAGGTCGTAGAGGAGCCCCAAAACTCTACGCTTTTTGTCGATCATATTTTGTGCCAGGTATATAAAGCAACCGAGCTGTCGGTGTCTAGCGCGCAACAAATAAAAAGCACTCGTAAGGCAGGCAGCCAAACTGTGAAATCTAGTTACAAATGCTGGCAATTAAAGTTCAGCACAGGGAACATGTGTGAAGGTGTGTATAATCATTGAATTACAGCTCTCAGTTAACAAATGCAAATTACACTTGTCTACAGACAAAACAGTCATTCTTATTAAATGTTTCTATGATGAAAGTACCCAGTGGAAATATTAATTATCAGAAAATTTGTATACCACTTCCAACATTTTTCACTTTCCAACATCTTGGAAAGTTTTTGAAGTAGAGCATAATTGAAGGCTTCGGTGGAAAAAGGGCGGTAGTGATTTTTGGCTAAAATTGAACATCGCCAAAACAGCTCCAAATTTTGCATGTACGTTCGTTTAGGTGTATTAAACAATGTGCTGCCTTTTTTTTCGCTATACGTTGCTTCGTTTTCGAGAAATAACATATGCAAAAAACGTCGGTTTTCCTAGCGGCATCTTTTTATCGAACGCGAAACAAAAGAAACCTATTGTTTTTCTTTTGTTTCGCGGAACAATGAAATCAGCGAAGCTGCTAATGGCTTCTAGTTGTTGAAGCCAATACAAGTTTAATATACATAAAATTAACAACAGCTCGACAGAGATGTCTCGTTAGCACAATCGGTTAAGGCGCTGTGCTGGCAGCGCGTTTACATTTTGTCGGGACTCGAGTTCGACTCGACGTCGGCCCATTTTTCTTTTCCTTCTATTTATCATCTTCTGATCTCTTTCACATCAAAACAAACGCTAAAGATAGCCGGGGTTGTCGATACTCTTTTAGATCAACCGTTTAAGTTGGTATCGAAACCCACCTTCGATAAAGAAGATCCGGAAATTTCGAAGGTTTCGGCCGTCGAAAAGAACGTCCCTTATATTTTTGGCCAATTTTGAAAGTTCTCAGAAATGTTTAAGCTGAAAAGTCACCGAAGTGCCGCATTCGCTGCTAGTTGTTCGAAGCGATGCAAGATTTAACTCGCGTAATTTCACTAAAGCTATCGTGTTGCTTCGTTAGCTCAATCGATTAAGGCGCCGCAGTTTGGTTACTTTTGTCGCGACATCGGTTCGAGACGAGGTCACTTTATTTTTTTCGCGATTTTACCTCTTCTTTCAATAACCAAAACAACTCGATGCTGCTAAAATTAACCGTCTTAATTCTCGTCGAAACTCACCTGTCAAATAAAGTTCCGCCAAGACTGCAAAATATTGCGCGCCGTCGTTGATAATAAATTTAAAACTTTCAAGTATGACTTATGTGTCATACTAAGTTTTCAGCAAAACTTTATCTGTCTACGAGCATCACGTGATCGAAAGTAGACTGCGAGGGTCTCTCTTTTTATCGAAAATCCGTGGGAAGAAACGCAAAACAAGTAAGCCTGCGAGCGTGACTGTGAGCGGCTCGTCTTCCAACGCCCACGCTACCAGCGGCTTGCGGCATCGCCACTCCCACGTCACGCTCACAGTCACGCTCGAACGCTTCCTTGTTTTGCGTTCTTTCCTGCGTTTCCGAGGAAAAGAGAGACTGCTCGCAGTCTAGATAGAAAGGGTCAGAAAGGAATTCTACTAAGATTGACCGTGCGCTAGTTCCTTTAGATGAAAAAATCGAGTGCTAGTAGTGATCAGTAGTTGGCTTGTGTGAGTAGATTTCTGCCTTTTTCCTGTTTCACTGTGCATGTCGCACAGTGGCTGGTACGCTTTCGCAAGCTGGAATTTATTGGCCTAAATGTTCGCCGCAGGTTCATTGTGCTTTCCCAAGCATAAGGCAAATGAATGATGTGAAGGAAAATCTAAACCCTACAATAAATTATTTTTTGACGTCCCTGATTCGACCGTCATTTTCTGCAAATTAGAGCATGCATGAAATGGATACGCACCCCTACCAAACGTAACGCTCTAAACGTAAACACTGGCTGAAATTACTTGCAAGTGGCTTCCAGAATAACTAGCTTGTTTGTGATAACGGATTTCGAGGTGAAATACTTACCACATAGATTGCGAGCATGCTCCTTTCATACATTCGAGTGATGGTGGCCCCATAAATTCGTGTAACGTGACCAAGCCTAGCCTTCGGAATTATCATCACAGGGGAAGAAGGGGCGTTGTTTTTCCCCTTTCCTTTCACAGATTACAACACTTTACGTCACACACACTTTGAAGAGCTTTTAGACCTGCAGTCAAATAAATAATGTGTATTTTTAAGCTTCACATCTGTTTCAATGGCTCACTGTTATCAGGTTTAGTGCTTATGTTCCACTATTCTTTTAAGATATCTGGAGGGGAATCTTTCGCTTCTGCGTATGTACGAGGAGTACATAGAAGAAAACGAGCCAGCAGTCTGGAAGAGAAAACAGGGGATTCTAAAGTAAGGCAATTTTAAGACAATAAATCGCAATGTTCATCAATCGTATAAAACAAATCGAACGTGACTTACAATTTACATATATTTCAGGTAGTGAGATATATCTCAATTTATTCCATGTCATAGAAAATACAGCCAAACAGAAAAGAGGCAGGCTATTGTATTTTCGGCGGTATTGAAACCACAAACACACAAAGACCCTAGCTGGTTGTTGAGTGAAACCAAACGCTGAAGAATTACACGCTAAGAATTTATCAGGTTTTGAGTTTCTGATGTAAGGAAAACAAAACTCTTTTTCCTTTATGATTAACTTTTCGCGAACAGAAGCTCGCAATTTTCTTCAAATTTCGATGTTTCGGTTAAAGTAATGATCCAAATGAAACCTCTAGTGTAGAAAAGAAGTCATTGAAAAAGATTAACTATTGGCAGAGAAATGGCGGTTTTAAGTTTTGGCCGGAAGTAAAAATTACCCGTCTGATTGACATATTTAGTTCTGTTTTCTCGAATCAATTTTTCACTTGAAGCGGACATTGTAAAGAGCGAACACCCATAGGGAATTTGTCCGATTGCCCCCAAATTTTGACAGTGGGTAGATTAAAACATTTACAACAAAATTCGTGTCTGCGGATTTTTTCTTACAAAATATCTTTTTCAATGAGAGCGATTTTTGTACAACTGACACTTCACATTTCTCTAATACTATTTCGAAAACGTTCTATAACTTTTCACTGTAACTGAGTATGACAAACTGAACGCAGGCACGCTTTTTAGAGCTTTGGGTCCGAAAACTGCTCGGAGGCTTGGCAGGAGCCTATTAGCCTTGGCTAAATCTTTATATTACGCGTATTTGTCATGGCATGATAGCACTAGTTATGAAAGTGACTCCCAAGACACCTTTTGTGACTAGGAAAGAAACATTTTCTGTTCCACAGGAGCCAACTCCTTCAAATGATTTTTAAGGTGGAGACAAAGAAATGTACAGCATACCACTCAGCGTGTATACATACCCTGATATATTACATATTGTACAGTGTAACTGAAATTTGTTAATGTTCTTAGGGCAAGACGAGAAAATGTCCAAGCGCAAGAACCACTTAAACCGGAAATTTCGTACGATCTCTTCTGGAGGGTCTTTAGAACGGATTTTAACCTTGGGTTCCGTAAACCCAAATCTGACACGTGTTCTAGATGTGACTCCTTAAAAATAGCTATTAAAGAAGAAACAGATCGAGAAGAGAAATCAAACCTAGAAAAAGAAAGAGATGATCATCAAGATAACGCGCAGCTTGCTTATGACGAAAAGAAGAAGGACAAGAAGGTAACATTCGATTTACTTTAGTCAATCCCACTCCTGGCATATTTAGCATATTTACTTTGTTACCCTTATAATAATTTTGCTTGTTAAAAAAACTGCATGTAATATTTATCCTTTGATGGGTACAATAATTTTGTTTCGTTTGTTTATAAGGATGCCATCGTGACCTGGTCTGGCAAAAGGCGACTATATGGTGGAGTGCAAAATAAGACCCAAGACTGCGTGGATGTCATTACCTTCGACTTTCAACAGAACCTAGAAACACCTAGTCTGCGACATAATGACATGTTTTACCTTCGGCAATTGTGGACGTATAATTTTGGAATCCACGACTGCGTACAAGGGAGAGGTATGTATATGTACATATATAGTGCATGAGTTACACAGTGTTCAAGCTAAAAACAGGTGCTGCGACACCACAAGTCAGTAGTAGAAGGAGATCGGGGAAGGACAATCTCAGACATAAGAAAAGCTGAAAGCAAAACTCTTTTATAACGTTTCGGTCTTCGACCCTGATCCTATAATTTTCTAAATATCATCGCTGTATGTAAGTTCATAATGTAAAAATGGACTTATGGATAACATTACGGAACCAATAGGAAATAGGGACGTTCATAGTCATAAACGACGAAAGTATGCTAGACTACCTCTTGTTCTCGAGATTGAGATAGCCAGGGAGGCTTCTAGCACTCTCTGAAATATTAGAATGCCGTATTTATTCAGTCGAATACTTGCTCAACCTCGGATTGGCGCGGTTATGGTCATGAAATTTTGTTACAGTTTTGATTAATTGGTAACAGGACTTTGTGTCGTCCAATTCTGTCTGCAATTAAACAAATCGGACTTTCGCTATACGCGGTCGTCTGATTTTGTTAATCACTCGTTTGATTACAGACCGAATTGGATTCCGCTCAGTCCTATTAACACTATTAGTTGGTTGATTAAATAATACTTGCTATTGTTATTTAGGTTACATGCACGTTTGGTCTGAGACGACAGCCAAGAGAGGGAGCGCGGAGGTCGTCTCCTGCCTCGAAAAATTTTTTAATGACAATGGAACTGGAGCGAGGTAATTTCCTATTTAATATCATTACTAGTAACTCGTAAGGTTTGTTCACGTCGTGAATACTGAAGTCTTTTCTAACAAAGGACCTACATTTCTTTACATCTGTCGATGGGTGTTCTCTCTATTTGAGGGTTTTGTATAAGCTTTCCAGAATCAGCCGTTTGACAGACCAACTCACAAAAGAGAGAGATGTTTACCTTGATTTTGTTTTAACTTTACTGAAGTGAAGTCTTTAATCGAGAACGCAATAGCAAACCTCTGTAGTAAATGGCAGCAAAGTCAGAAGTAAGGCAACCTTAGGTTTCTTAAAAATTATTAAAAGAACGCTCACTGGCTACATATAGATAAAGAACTTTCAAGCTTTCGGCTGTCAGGCTACAGCCTTAAATGGATAAAATGAAAAAAAAACAATATACGAAAATAGGTGGGACTAATAAAAAGGATATATCAAACAGGAGAAAAAAGATGTATGTAAGTGTCAAAAAAAAACTAAATTGTTCTTTTTTAAAGGAATAGAGTATTGATTATGGAGCGGCCTTGAATTGTTATCTGCACGATCTATTGAAGCGGTGTGCCATGATTCTAGTGTCTTGCGGATACGAGAAGAACCCTTGTCGATCACTTGGGAATTTTTAAAATTAATGGAGTGATTTGTAGAGCAAGCGTGGTTAGCGATGTTGGAACTTCTTGCGTAAGACTTCACATTCCTCATATGTTCTTTCTTCTACTTTCAAAGCATCTGCCAGTTTTTCCATTTTATCCATTGAAGGCTGTAGCCTGACAGCCGAAAGCTTGAAAGTTTTTTATTTATATATAGCCAGTGAGTGTTCTTTTTATAATTTTTAAGATGTCTTATCCTGGCTAATTAACAAGTGATTGTTCTGTTCTCTTCTTCAGATCTCTGATTTCCTACTCAGATGGGTGTGGTGGACAAAACAAGAACCACACTTTTCTCTTTTACTATATAGACCTCTTCAAGCGAGGAGTGTTCGAGTCAATCGAGCACAAGTTCATGGTACGAGGACATTCGTACCTTGAAAACGATCGCGACTTCGCCCTGATTAAGAAGAGGAAAAAAAGCAGTACGGTTCTCCTCCCCGAGGATTGGGCCAAAGTTATTGAGGGAGCCAACCTGAGAAACCCCTTCAAGGTCACAAAAATGAGGCAAGAAGATTTCAAGAGCTGGAAGACGCACCTTGACCACAAGTATTGCCTCCAGAAAAAGGATACTAACGGAAACCCTGTGCGATTCCAGCAGATCCACAGATTCAACGTTGGCTGGGGATCAGAACTTGATCCTAAGACAGGGCAATCGGTGTTGACATACCACCCCGAGCACGTATGGATCAAGACCAGTCATGACCCTTCCCAGCCGTAGCAGAAAGTAGCAATCAAGGAAAAAGCAGCGTCAAACAGCCAACCACCAGCTCTGTACTCCTCGCCAATCCCTTTGAAGCCAGCAAAGGTAGAAGACCTGAAAAAGATCGCCGAGAAACATCTCCCGGAACCGCAGAGGTCTTTTTACTTGAACTTGAGGGAAGAGGAGTAAGGCAAGAAGCAAGCAGGCTCCCTCAATAACGGCAGTCCACAGCTCCCACCCTGCATTGCACTCCGCAGGGAAAATTCCTGTTTGCCGAGCGTTCGGCATTGCACACAGGTACCAAAAACAGCTCCCACCCCTCATTGCACTCCGCAGGGAAAATTCCTGTTTGCCGAGCGTTCGGCATTGCACGCAGGTACCAAAAACAGCTCCTACCCTGCATTGCACTCCGCAGGGAAAATTCCTGTTTGCCGAGCGTTCGGCATTGCACGCAGGTAACACGCGCCTTGCTTTCGTCGTTTGTGGACGATTGCAGGTCGCTTAAAACGGCTCTTTTAGGAGCCACCAAACCTACAAAAGTCAATGATCAATGCAATGTGCTATCTCCTTTATAGTAAATAATATTCAATAAAGTCTCTTTGTTCTTTGGCCTGGGAAATCTAGCAAAACGATTTGGGAACGGCTTCCATATGGGACCTTACAAAAAAATCAGTTGTTAGAAGGAAAGCCTTCGCGGTTATGTGTTTGACCATGTGCATAGTTCTTTAGTTACCACCACTTCTTCGAGCCTATTCCCTCCGCCTTTTCGAGTATTCTTGGGTTGCACAAAAACTAAAACTAAAGAGTCACCAAAGTTATTATTTTCATTAGGCGTAAGAGTGGATAAATTTAAAGCTTTTAAAATTTTTCAGCCCGATATCATGCTTCGTCTAAAAAGAGGAACATTTCAAATTTCAGAGTTATGGTGGTGCGTGACATAAAGCTATGAACGTGTTTGTCGAAAAATATATACTTATTTCGGGACTTTGAAGCCTTTTTAGAAGTTAAAGTACTAGGAAAAGTGCTTATTTAAATGCTTGCTTGGTCAGTTCAGATAATCAGTGGCCTAGATAGCCAAAGTACGTTCCAGACGTTTACGCTATTTTCCTGGCCGCCATGTTGGTGTCCCTTGGAGGTACGCCAACATGGCGGCTGCATACTGGGCTCTGTAAATTTGTGCAAATTATTTCGACGAGTATTTGAAGTTTGGGAAAACGCACAGACCTAAAACTTAGAGACGCGTCTAATTTCTTTATGTCATATAACGTATGATTTCTTTACTTTATACACTGAACGGTTTTCGAATTATTTTTTTAATTGCGTGACGGGGCAACCCAAGACTCATTGTCAGGCCTCTGAATTCTTGATTTTCTTGTGACGTAATCATATTCCAAAATTACCCTTCCTTCTGAGGTTTTAGTTTCATCAGATAAAAGACCCTATAGGATTTTGACATTTCATTCTTGACATTTTTAGCTCGACAAGGTTCGTCTAATGTGATAGGGCATGTTGAATTTCCAAGCTTTTGCGTTGCGTGACATGACACCACATGACAATGGCGACCCGAGAAGGCTGTCGCTGAGGTCAATAGAAGAGTTATCGCATTAGTTTTTGCTAACTAAAGAGTGCTTGCACTAGACGAATCATTTATTTCAATGTACCAGATCTCTAGAGCATTACTTTTTCGTCTCAATAGCATAACTCAATGACAGATGTTTCTGTTACTTTACGGCCGCCATGCTTGTGTCCTTCTGAAGGACACAAACATGGCGTCTCCATACAAAGCTCTATAAATTTGAGTGACACACTTCTGCAAATAACCTGATTCTAGGCAAGGTTGTTAATACATCAATCATCTATCGTATCCAAGACTCTTGACTTTATTCATTGAATGGTTACGATTTTTAGTTTTGATCACATGACTGGTGAAAACCGAGAATAAAGCCGCCTCTCATCGCTTGCAGTCACCATGGGTGAGGTCCGACATGGCGTGTTTCGCTCGAAGCAGCGGGTAACAATGCGGCTACTCGTATTACCAAAAGGAAATTTTCGGCTTTCCGAAACGGAGAATGGCTCCCATCATGAACAGCTTGATTAATGGGATTATTATTTTCTTGACAATTATCACTCTCTCGTGGTGAAAGGTTTTTTTTCAGCTTACCAGAGCCGCCCCAAGGAAACGATCGGAATGGGAAGTCGAAACGACTTCCCATTCCGATCGTTTCCTTACAGGGGACGTTTTCGAAGGATATGGGGTGTGCCTTACCGCTTACTAAAAAAAAAATCTTTTTACAAACCTGAAAAGAAAATGACTAACGCAAAGAACGTGAGGAACTTGACTAGTTTATTTTCCTGCTCTTTAAATTTAAAGTTTCAAGTGGGGTTCCGCTGTATCTATACAAACGTGCACCCTTGTTTTCAATGAATTTTTTATTCTCGACGGAGTAATCAGAAACTTTTCAACTTGCTATTCCTCTTTCCTGGAAAATAAGCATGTGTATTAATAATAGGCTTCCAACACGTCGCACGAATTTCCGGTAAAGTTTGCATGGTACAAGATAACATCACCTTTGACAGGCAAGCAACGAAAAACTCATGAAGTGAATGTATCAGAAAAAAGCCTAATGGCAGGTTTCCAAAACTTAACCCGTACACACGAGCTGGGGCAAATAAAAAGGAAAGTTAATTAAAGCTAGACCAAGTTTGAATTGTGGTTTCAAAACAGGAAATAATAACGTCATTGTCCAGAACGCGAGTAACGCAATACGCCAGTTGCTTGCTTTGTTAGGTTGACCGTGGGAAAGTTTGCGCGATTTTCACTTGCCATCCTCCGGAAGAAACTTTGGCACATGGAGATACAAAGGAATGAAAACAATTCATCTAATTCAGGCACGGACAACGTGAATGGAAGAAGAGGTCGGTTTTTGTTCCTCCGCGCGAGGAACTCAGATTACATTATGCAAACTAGAGAAAGAAACGAGGTAACTTCTAGCGGCCTAGGAAAAGCGGAAAAAGAATGCTCGCAGTCTATGTGGTAAGTATTTCACCTCGAAATCCGTTATCACAAACAAGCTGGTTATTCTGTAAGCCACTTGCAAGTAATTTCAGCCAGTGTTTACGTTTAGAGCGTTACGTTTGGTAGGGGTGCGTATCCATTTCATGCATGCTCTAATTTGCAGAAAATGATGGTCGAATCAGGGACATCAAAAAATAATTTATTGTAGGGTTTAGATTTTCCTTCACATCATTCATTTGCCTTATGCTTGGGAAAGCACAATGAACCTGCGGCGAACATTTAGGCCAATAAATTCCAGCTTGCGAAAGCGTACCAGCCACTGTGCGACATGCACAGTGAAACAGGAAAAAGGCAGAAATCTACTCACACAAGCCAACTACTGATCGCTACTAGCACTAGATTTTTTCATCTAAAGGAACTAGCGCACGGTCAATCTTAGTAGAATTCCTTTCTGACCCTTTCTATCTAGACTGCGAGCAGTCTCTCTTTTCCTCGGAAACGCGGGAAAGAACGCAAAACAAGGAAGCGTTCGAGCGTGACTGTGAGCGTGACGTGGGAGTGGCGATGCCGCAAGCCGCTGGTAGCGTGGGCGTTGGGAGACTAGCCGCTCCCACGTCACGCTCACAGTCACGCTCGCACGCTTACTTGTTTTGCGTTTTTTCCCACGGATTTTCGATAAAAAGAGAGACCCTCGCAGTCTACTTTCGATCACGTGATGCTCGTAGACAGATAAAGTTTTGCTGAAAACTTAGTATGACACATAAGTCATACTTGAAAGTTTTAAATTTATTATCAACGACGGCGCGCAATATTTTGCAGTCTTGGCGGAACTTTATTTGACAGTCACAGGTGAGTTTCGACGAGAATTAAGACGGTTAATTTTAGCAGCATCGAGTTGTTTTGGTTATTGAAAGAAGAGGTAAAATCGCGAAAAAAATAAACTGACCTCGTCTCGAACCGATGTCGCGACAAAAGTAACCAAACTGCGGCGCCTTAATCGATTGAGCTAACGAAGCAACACGATAGCTGTAGTGAAATTACGCGAGTTAAATCTTGCATCGCTTCGAACAACTAGCAGCGAATGCGGCACTTCGGTGACTTTTCAGCTTAAACATTTCTGAGAACTTTCAAAATTGGCCGAAAATATAAGGGACGTTCTTTTCGACGGCCGAAACCTTCGAAATTTCCGGATCTTCATTATCGAAGGTGGGTTTCGATACCAACTTAAACGGTTGATCTAAAAGAGTATCGACAACCCCGGCTATCTTTAACGTTTGTTTTGATGTGAAAGAGATCAGAAGATGATAAATAGAAGGAAAAGAAAAATGGGCCGACGTCGAGTCGAACTCGAGTCCCGACAAAATGTAAACGCGCTGCCAGCACAGCGCCTTAACCGATTGTGCTAACGAGACATCTCTGTCGAGCTAGCGTTAATTTTATGTATATTAAACTTGTATTGGCTCCAACAACTAGAAGCCATTAGCAGCTTCGCTGATTTCATTGTTCCGCGAAACAAAGAAACACAATAGGTTTCTTTGTTTCGCGTTCGATAAAAAGATGCCGCTAGGAAAACCGACGTTTTTTGCATACGTTATTTCTCGAAAACGAAGCAACGTATAGCGAAAAAAAAGGCAGCACATTGTTTAATACACCTAAACGAACGTACATGCAAAATTTGGAGCTGTTTTGGCGATGTTCAATTTTAGCCAAAAATCACTACCGCCCTTTTTCCACCGAAGCCTTCAATTTATGCCATCATTTAGAAACATGGCGTATTTGCTTTTACATTGTCATTGCGTCTTCTTTTTATTGCATTTTTAATGTCCTATGCATGACTAAAATTGTGCCAAGTTTGAAAAGAACCTGGCAGCACATCATTTTCAAGTGAATTACCTGAGGTTTACTGCGAATTGCACTGTTGCCTTAATGTGTTCAAATGCAGTGTATCTAACATACTTTCCATTTTTTTAAGAGCTTGGACTTCAGGAGGCCTACATGCATGACAGTGGTACCCACAGTACAACAGAAACCTGAGGGCTCTTCCATTCCTACCGACAGTGAAGACGCAGTGAAGATTTAACTGGCTACAGCAACAAGCAATGACAGAAGGTTTGGAGAAATTCACCAACTTTGTTGCAGACAACTGGGTTACTGCCCACACTTTCCCACCAGCCACCTGGAGCGTGCACATGGAAATAGTGAGAACCAACAATGACCTCAAGGGATGGCATAATGGCCTGAATTGACACATCAAGGGCAAGTCCAACCTGCCACTATACGTCCTAATACAACTCCTGCACAATGAAGCAGCTCTGGTGTTGCTTCAGATCAGACTTGTGTCAGAGAGAAGGCTGCAAAGTCATCAACAAAAAATGTATAAGAAAAGGAAGAAGCTGTTAAGCTTATGGCAGCAGTATGAAGAGGGTAAAAAGAACAGTACACAGCTGCTTGAAGCATGTTCACATTTAGTGAATCTGGTTTAAGTTGGCAAGATATATTATTGCACCACATAAATTGCACCTTCAAGTTAATTTAGTATTATTTTTGAGAATCAATCATCACTTAACTTAGTCTGTAATAATTGTAGCTTACTTGTTAAAGACACTAGACAAAGGCCAATTTTGATTAGTTAATGATTGTCTCTATATCTTAGTTACCAATGAGTTACAATGTTTACTTCCCTTTTTATTGGTTCTGTAATCGGACCTTTAAGCGTCACCACTCTCATATAAAAGCTGAGTTAGCATCCCGCTGAAGTAGTTTTTCATTCCATTTGGCATGGCCTTGTCAACCTTGAACTCTTTATATTTCCTGATTTCCTAACCATTGGCTCAAGTGGGACCGATATGTGAGTACATTTGTTATTCTGATTAGGTTACGACTTTATAGCTATGGGTGAAAGAATAGAAAGGAACATTTGCACAGCGTTAATTGTTTTATAATCGTCTAAGTTAGAAAATGTTTTTAACATTACTACAGTAAACGGCCACCTTCTAGGTTGAGATCTTTGAGCTGTTATTTAGTTCCTTTCGTTGTGTAATTCTGTGATCAAATCATATTTCGTACTTTAGCATAATGTTTATGCTGGCTATTTTTTTGTATTGTTATTTAATTTTGTTATGTTATCGATTCCAATCATAAGTTTGTCTCATGTAAGCTTTGACTATTTGTTATGCAACCTTACCGCTGAATTGATAGAAATTTAGTTCATATTGTTGCTTCAGTTTACGATCATTTATTTGATGCAATATATTACCGATATCCATCAACTTTGGTTTTTCCTGGTTTACTTGTTTACCCTTTAAGACGACTTGTAAAGTAGTGTGAAGTATGTATGAAGTAATTCATATTTGTACTGCAGTTGTAGATGAATGTGAGGAGTGATCATAGCAGTAAATTTTCCAATTTAAGCAATTGGAAAGAAGAAGCCTGAAAAAAATCAGTAATCCCGTTAAAGCCCTGATTTTTATTAGGCTTCTTTCCAATTGCTTAAATTGGAAAATTTACTGCTATGATCACTCCTCACATTTATCTACAACCGCAGTACAAATATGAATTTGTACTTCACATCACTTCACAGGAAAATATGAACTCAATAAATTGACCTTGCTTCCAATGTGTGGCTTCAGAGCTCAGTTGATAGAGCATCGCGCCGGTATCACAGGTCATGGGTTCAAATTCCGTTGAGGCCCTGCTTTTTTTTCAGGCTTCTTCTTTCCAATTGCTTAAATTGGAAAATTTACTGCTATGATCACTCCTCACATTCATCTACAACCGCAGTACAAATATGAATTACTTCCTATATACTTCATATCACTTCACTGCACGGGAAAATATGAACTTAATAAATTGACCTTGCTCCCAATGTGTGAATTCATAGCCAGTTGGTAGAGCATCGCGCCGGTATCACGGAGGTCATGGGTTCAAATCCCGTTGAAGCCCTGATTTTTTTCAGGCTTCTTTCCAATTGCTTAAATTGAAAAATTTACTGCGATGATCACTCCTCGCATTGTAAAGTAGTCCCACCCACCAGTTTGTCGCGACACGCCTAGGACTCATTTTGTTTTGTCTCAACACATTGACTCCTGTAACTTTTTGCCAAAAATGCGTTTTATGGACATTTTGGTGGTTTTGAGGCTGTATCTCTGCCAAATTAGCTTTAATCTGGTCAAAAATGCGTTTGCAACAAGACAGCTAGCCCTTCTTGCCACCACTTACTATGAGACCTTTTGGCTCAGGCATGCGCAGATATCAAAACTTTGAGATACTTTCTGGACAGGGTGACCTACGTCTTTAGGCTTTTTCAATTTTTGAATTTTTTTCTCCTTCCCTTTTTCTCATTTTCTTTTCTTTTTGCTGCAGTTATTGACCTTTTACTGGGCTTGCGCTTGCGGTTAACAAACTTCTAAGAAACAGTCATCGAGGCCGCCAATTTTTACCATGGAGCAGTTAGGTGTATTGGCTGGAAATTTTGCTCCGAGTATTTCACTCATCTCTTTGAGCATTTTTGTGCATATCTCAGGCTCCATTAGGCCCAATCACTCTGATCTAAGCATCATTGAAAAGATCTTTTCCTCCATGCGGAAGTTGAGTATAGATGACAATTTTGGTCAAAAGTGATGACGTCAGAAGTGGAAGAAAGGCCAAGACTCAACATGGGTGGTTATGGGCGGCATAGGAGTCAATGAGTTAAGAAATTGAACACGAAATTATCGATATATTAAGTAAACCAGTTGAAAATGTCTGGCCTGACAATAACCTATTTTAGTCTAATTTTTTAGCCTGAGAGAGACCAAAATTTCAATAGCCTAACCTTAATTTTTTAAGCCTTATGTTAACCTTGAAAATGGACTTTAATTTTTTAAGGCTCAAAGCCTGACATTCTTAAGGCTCGCACAGACGGAACAGGAGGATAGGAAATATGGCCTGAAAGTGGTTAGGCTTAAAAGGCAGGGCTGTAAGAATTAAAACTTTAAGGCTTGAAAGAACAAAACTATGTAACAACTTAATGAAAGCCATTCAGACGGTTCGCATGACGTAGTGTTTGCTATTAAACAAATTGTACACATGCACATACCTTCACGCCAAGCTGTTTGTGACATTAGTGTTCCATGGTGACTTAGGAACCTTCTAGTAATCCAGATGTACAGATGTTCAATAACTGTTTACAGATGAGTAAATTTCGATGCAGTATGTAGTAAGTCTTTTGAAAAATGAGCACAACCGTGCTCGTTCAACAGAGGCAACGCAGGTGGCATGGTTGCTGCCGAGCTAAATGTAAACATGCATTACGTGGCGTGATGTACGCTATATATCTTGGCCTGATCAAGAAGACCATAAAAAATTAGATTAAATTCCAGAGCAATAACAGCAAACAGCTCATTTATTTAAGGTACAATAGCATGCAAGAACATTAACAAAAAGTTCTCTAACCATACGATCAATCGCAGCATGTAAATTGCAATCTTAACAATATCTGTAGTACTTTTGACTATAAAAGACAGGGGTGTTTGGTCCTACTAGTAAAATTGAAGATACTTTCTAGTCCTGTCGTATCAACAACTTTCGCTTTTCTACCGGCTTTTCACTCTCACGCAAGTGATCTGTTACATGAAAGCCAAATTCACCTCCTTCCTGTTGGGATATGCTTTCACATTTTAGATGCACAAGGCCATCAAATATTCTGTGAATTGAGAAAAACAAAAAGGTCAGATCAGTACAAACGAAGGCAAGCAGAGAAAAGCAAATCTTACCAATAGCACGACATGTGGGAGCATAAATTTGATATTAATGTGGTGTAAAAATCCAATGAATATATTTAT
>JAHPZR010001766.1:0-12500 GCA_019787425.1 Platygyra sinensis
CTTCAGTTTTTAGATAGTTTTCAGTTTATGAGTTCTAGTCTCAAGAAATTAGCTGCTAATCTTCCAAAAGATGGATTCACTTACACTGAGATGGAATTTGGAAAAAAGGCTAGTCTCTTAAAGGATAAAGGTGTTTATCCTTACGATTATATGGATAGCTTTCAAAAGTTTGATGATACTAAATTGCCTAGTAAAGAAGATTTTTACAGTCAATTAACTGATGATAATATCAGTGATGATGATTATAGTCACGCTCAAAACGTTTGGAATACATTTAACTTGAAAAATATGGGTGAATACCATGATTTGTATTTAAAAACTGATGTCAATTTGTTAGCAGATGTTTTTGAAAATTTTAGAGAGACTTGTCTCTCTTATTATAGACTAGACCCTTGCCATTATTTTACTAGTCCTGGATTAGCTTGGGATGCCATGCTTAAAATGACCGGAGTCTATTTAGATTTAATTACTGATATTGACCAGCAGCTTTTTATTGAAAAAGGTATGAGAGGTGGTATCTCTTATATTGCTCACCGACATGCTAAAGCCAATAATAAGTACATGAAAGATTATGATCCTCAAAAAGAGTCTAGTTATATTATGTATTTAGATGCTAATAATCTTTATGGTTGGGCTATGTCAAAGCCGTTACCTTATTGCAATTTTAAATGGTTAGATAATGTCGATTCTCTTTTACCGAAAGAATATGGTATTGGCAGGATTTATGAAGTTGATTTAGAGTACCCTAAAGAGTTACATGATTTACATAATGACTACCCGTGTGCAGCAGAAAAGCTAAACGTTACTGATGATATGCTTTCTGATTATTGTAAAGAGATCAAAGAAAAATTCAAAATTAGCAGCAGCAAAATACGTAAGTTAATACCAACACTATCTACTAAAGAAAAATATGTTCTTCATGAAAAAAATTTAAAGCTTTATTTAAGTCTTGGTTTAAAATTAAAAAAAGTGCATCGAGTTTTACAATTTTGCGAAAGACCATGGTTAAAACAATATATTGATTTCAATACATGTAAGAGAAAAGACGCTAAAAATAGTTTTGAAAAAGACTTCTTTAAATTAATGAATAATAGTGTCTTCGGTAAGACTATGGAGAATCTCCGAAAACGCAGCAATGTAAAATTAGTAACTGATGAAAAACAGTTACTAAAATTAAGTAGTAAACCAACATTTGTTTCATCTAGAATATTTAATGAGAACTTAGTAGCTGTCAATAGTAAATTAGAAAGGTTAAAACTTGATAAACCATCATATGTTGGTATGTGCATTTTGGATTTGAGTGAAGTGTTAATGTACGACTTTCATTAAAATTTTATTTAAAAAAAATATGGTGATGAGAGCAAGTTATTATTCACTGATACAGATTCATTGTGTTACCACATAACGACAGATGATGCTTATCAAGATTTATACCAATATAAATCACTATTTGACAATAGTGATTACGACAAATCTTCTAAGTTCTTTTTCGATAATAATAAAAAAGTAATTGGTAAATTCAAAGATGAAGCAGCTGGTAAGCCTATTACTAGTTTTGTTGGTTTAAAAAGCAAAATGTATTATTATTTGACTGAGACAGCACAAGTCGAAGGAGTCACAAAAACAAAAAACAATAAAACAGCTAAAGGCGTTAAAAAGAATGTTATAAAGAGAGATCTCGATCATTCAAATTATGAAAATACTTTATTCGAAAATAATAAGATGAGGCATAAACAGAAAAGCATTCGATCAGAGTATCACCAGATATCTAGTTACGAAACCAATAAAACTAGCTTATCTTGTTATGATGACAAAAGGTATATTTTAGATGATAAAATAACTAGTTATGCTTATGGGCATTACGCCTGGGCTAGCAAAAACAAAAAAAAAATTGATAGACAATTTATAATTATATGGGAAGAAATAAAGGATATTATAATAAAGACACAGAAAGAGCAAGACAAGAAAAAGAACAAATGCGAAAAAAATATAAAAATTCAACTGCAATGCGTTTAAAAGAAAAAGTAACAGGAGAGACTAATTTAGAGACTAATTTAGAGACTGCAATTGATTTTGTTAACTTATACCAAAACCATTATGATACATGTTATAGTGGTTTTGCTAAAAGAGCTTTAGAGAAAACATTTTTATAACACTTATAACACTTATCAAAAATTGATTAACAATTTTTTTAGCCTCCACATCGATGAGCCTTATCGCTCTACATGCGGAGGCAAAGGAGGAAGCCAAGCCTCCGTCACAAAAGCCTCCGACCTAAAAGTCGCCGCGCCCGGGCTAGCTAAATTTAAAAATTGATAGACAATTTTTCTGTTTACGCTAATTTTTAAACCTTTTCACTTGGCTATTTTTAAACCTTTTCGTTTGGCTATTTTTAGACCTTTTCACTTGGCTATTTTTTAAACCATTTCACTAGGCTATTTTTAAACCTTTTCACTTGGGTATTTTTAAACATTTTCAATGCAAGCTGTAAAAAATCGATAGACAATTTTTTACACCTTTTTTCCCCTCTGGGATTAGTCTGCGCTCGTACCCCTCACATCTATACTACTAATGGTTATAGTTAACATTATACACCAACGATAGCTAGAAGGCTAATACTAATTCTCGTTGGCTTGGAACTGATATTGCATGGTTTTATCTTATCTCTGATGTTCTGATCGCATAAGGTTACTCAGGTGAAATTGATTAAATACTTATACTTCTTTACCCGCTACACGCATGTAGGTCACCAAAGTAACTTTATCTGAAAGCAAATTCGGTATGCTAAGTAAATAGCTAAAGGTCTAGCAATCTAATTCAACTGTAGTCTTTTTTTAAAAGCTTTGAGCCGGAATTGAAATGGTAAGTAGATATTTTTCTTCTAGGGAGGAGGCATCCAAAGAGGACATTATTCCATTGTCATGTTTATACTTTTTGGCCCAATCCGCGAAACTGAAAGAGGGAAGAGCGCCTTGAAGTACAAACATGACAATGGAATGCCTGCTAAGGTTTGCAAAGCAACTAAGCGCCAAATGCCTGAAATTATGTGAATACAAATTCTACTATTGTGTCAACCTAAAGATCCTTTCTTTTTTTTTTTCAAAATACTCGATGTATAACGTCTTTCTTTTCTTATAAGCACGGCATAAATCGTTCACAAGAAACCAGAATTATTTACAGAGCATGAAAACATTCAGTTACCAGACTCAACAATTTTATACGGACCTACAAACCCACTCAAACACCATCAACCCCTAAGCTTGGCTTTGCTGGTGGCAAAATACTTCATTTATAAATGTAACTTAAATGAGCAATCGTTACTCTTCTCACTGTTTAAGACACAACTCCGAGAAAATATAATGACTGAAAGATACAAAGATACATTGCAATAAAAAGCAAGACTGCCAAGCTCTTTAATGAGAAATGGAAATCCCTTATATTAAAAGATTTAATTTGTTCCAGAAATTTTGCCATCACCTACGTCTCAATAGAACAATTAATCCACTTACTTTGTGTCAAAGCTGTCTTGGTTTTCAAATTTGTAATTAGTAGCGCCTAGCATTTATTTATTCTATATCTATTGTACTCTTTAAAGTGTTATAGTTTTCTTTTTGCATGGAATTTACTTTACTCTACGTTTTATTTTAATGTTAATTTTTTTTAATGAATAAATAAACAAATGAAAAAAGAAAAAAATTAAGAACAAAAATATATTTACAGAGCAAATTGCTGGAATTTTAATGCATTAACATAAGTAAAACTGAAAAAAACGGCTTCATGACAAGAAAACTTAACACTTTGAGGCCCTCACTGAAATTGACAATACCTTAGCCATCGCTGACCACGTGAAAACCATGAACATAATATCAAGTGGGATCGCTTTATTTTTTTGGCGAAGGGCAAAACAGACTTCCACTGCAAAATCAGAGACCTTATTTATTCAAGAACTTGAGCCAGCTTTCAATGTCAACGTCGGTAGCGAAAAGCTGACATGGTTAATTAAATTACTTAAGTCTTGCTTTTAATGGTTTACTATGTATTTGCGTAATTTAAGTTCCAGATCCCTCAAAATTATAATATATATATAAATAGCTGTTTTAAAGTTTAACGGTTACTTTTGAAAATATGTATGTAGAGTAACATACGAAACGTCAAGTCAGGTGTAGTACTCTTGCTGTTGGCAATCTACCTTCCACGCGGTTTGTCAAAAAGATGTCTTTGTATGCAGCATCAAATCTATGCGTACTGGTTCAGGGGTTTCCGACCTATTGACTTTCCTGTATCACGTTTCTCTTCCATTATCTCTAATTTTCCAGTTCCTGTCAATTCCATTTCTTCCAAAGACCCTTCGTGATCATGTTTTGGAGATTGGCTAGGTTCTTGGCATCCTGAAACAGCTGTTTGTTCATTAGCAATGTGGGCTAATCTATCCTGCCTGATGTCCAACAACAGATTCTCATCTGGGACCTCAGCTTTCTGCGAAATAAGTATGCCGGATTAATGAATTGCACAGCGGATACACTAGCAGATCAAAATTAAGCTTCAGTGTTCTCTTTTACCTTAAAACCAATCAAAGGCCGCTTTGCTTGTTAGAAATACATACATCCTACTGATGCTGCCTTTCGAATCCTCTCTTCAACTGACACTCCAGCGTGGCTAAGTCGTAGCCTTGTTGTTTCGAGTCTTTTACTCCACTACCCAAAGTTATTCAGAATTTAAGAATCCCCGACGAAATGCCATATTGATTTCTGTTGCTGTAGTATTCAGCTTGTTGAAAGTTTATTGCTTTCACCGCATCAAGATATTCTTTAAATCCATAAAGGACTGAGAAATTTGAGGTCATGCCTCTTTAAATAATATCACCATTTAGATTTTGTTTTCCGCTCACTTTGTCTTTGATCAGTGTTATCCATCCGCGCCGTTTGGACGGATGGTCAATGGCGACTGAGAGAGGTCCAACGCAACAGAACACTGTCGCGTCAAGTGATCAATTTAAGCCGATAAAAATCGAAGTAAAATTTATTGGTGAACTAGATAGTTAATACATTCTTGGACCTCATCAACCATCACTTCATAAAAAATCTTCCTTCTTAACCTGCTTGATAATTAAATACATAAAATAATCTCAAGAGTAGAGGAATCAAAAGACTCGCTTGATTGCAGTGTGTTATACTCACCCCAGCACAAGTCGTGTTATTTCCTCTCTTAAGCCAGAATCTTCGAAGGAAGAAAACAAGTGCCACTAGGACGAGAACCGCGACAACGGAACACATTGAGGCCCAAATAATTCTCCAAGGAAACGCACCGGTTTTATTACCCAGTGTATGGGTGCCTAATAAAACAATACAATAGCCTTATTTTTTAATACAAAAGCTGCAAATTTTATATTATATTTTAAACCAACTAAAATCTGCTGTATGTCAACGACGTTCTACTCTGTTAAAATTATCGACAGACGTAGAAACTGAGCAAACAGGGGTTAGATATACTGTTTCAAATTATTTATTAACACGAGGCTTGTAACTTTAAAAACTCTGTCGCAATGAATTTCAAGCGTAACAACTTTCCAAGAAATTCGTCTAGGAGCAATTTGATGTGGTATGATGATGATGATGATGATGATGATGATGATGATGATGATGATGATGATGATGATGATGACTTTATTTAATCTCGGGTGAAGGTGGGCTTGTTAGGTCCCTAGCAATAAAAAAATGGTAATATACCGAGAAAAATAACACAGAAGCTATATAGGAGGAAATGAAAAAAAATATAACAGATAAATTAAAAGCTATAAATATAAACTAGGGTATAAATGCTACAAGTTGCCGAGCTTTCTTAACTCATTCCTGAAACGGCCGGGCAAATTCGGCCACTGATCTTAAATTATCAGGTAAGGAATTCCACGCCTTAGCAACAATTTAACAAGTCGATTTGAGGCCATAAGTCGTGGTCTTAGCTACAGGTAAAACAAGTTTTTTTTTTTTTATTGCCCTTTGATTTTTCTTATTTTCTCTTATATTAAATAAAGATTGAATGTTGTTGGTTACTGATTTGGCTGATTTATGTCTTCAGTCATGGAAACAGAATTTTGCTAGTAACCAAATTTTTGCTCGCATACTTTTTCAAATCGCATATTTTTTCAAATCTGAAATTTTGTTGTCCTCGAATGAAAATAAATAAATAAATAAATAAATAAATAACTTTCTTGCAGAGTCATGTTTAGATTCATTGTTATTTGTTGCTTTCTTTAAAGGATTTGACTATGGTCCAACCCTTCTTGTGGCCTTTAAACAGTTTAAATACGTCACATGCTCTCTAATTTTCAGGTCGAGAATCTCAAACTGACCTCCCCCGTCTCGATCTGCCAGTTTTCTCTCGAAAACGTGGTTCCAATTACTCATGAGCAGAATAGTATAATATCGTCACTGCATACTCATTACCTCATCGCATAAGGTTAAGTAATAGGAAGATTTCGCGACTGCAGAGGCAATAGGCATGTAACGAGGATAAAACGTAGAGTGCTGTCAACCGCCACCAGGGGTGGTGGGCGGGTCGCGAAAGTTGGCCGTCGTCCCGGAGTACGGTTAAAATGACCACGTTTCAGGCAGGGCGATAAAATATATACTCCAAGACCGCAAAGCATCAACACCGCAATAAGCGTGCGCGGAAGCGGGGGAATTCCAACGCATAATGAAAACTTCTGCCACGAGCCAATTAATTATGCAGTGAGAATATGGTTAACCATTACAATAAAATGTCTACTATAGCTGGTTCCTCCTCTATCTCTGAGCGACTCCTCTCGAGTACCGAGTGTCTTGTTCGGACTCCGATTCTCATCCTAGCAACCCCCAGTGTATCTTCTAGTTATGGGTTACTGATGTTTTTCTTGTAATACTGTAGGGCCCGTGTATCGGCTGGCTTAGAGTAATGATAGTCATGGGCGGGGGTAGCGATTTAGGAGGCTTCTAAGTAATGGGAGGAAATAAAGAATGGTGCCCCTTTCTTGTCTTTTGTTGTGGCGATTCTTTGGGGCATTGGAGGTTTTGATCGTTTAGGTCGTAATGGTGAGGGAAGAAGCGAAATATTCCCATAACGTAACCTTATGAGGTAATGCGATGAGGTAATGAGTATGTAGTGAAGATATAATACTATCGACCTCATTGTTCGTAAAAGGCTCTAAGACAAAAGGACAAGATGTGTCACCCCGAAAAGTTTTGGTAAGTGTGAACTTAAAGGAGCACTGTCACGGGAGTTTTGCTGTTTTCAGCTTCATTCGTTGCTAAAATCTTTAGCTGGTACCTTTACTCGTTCCCAAAATGCTCAAATGGACTAACAGAAACATATCAAACGAATGGTGGCTCAGAGTAAACCACAATGAATTTCTGGCAATATTTCAAGGAATGGCTCTACAATTTGAAAAAACTGGCTAGTTTTTTTTTCAAGTTTCAATCCATTTCCATCCTTGCCATGTTAAGTGCTAGGCGGCAATGAATGGTTTCGGTAAAGTGATAAAATCCTAGATAACAAAACTGTATCATTATTTTTTGGGTTTCCATTGATGCAGCAACATATTTGGACATTGTAAAATGACGCTAAAATACCGCGACAGTGCCCCTTTAAGTAAAAATCCCTTCCGGTCTTTCAGTCTAAATACCTGGTTCGCCAAAAGCGCCCAGATCTGAATCGCGATTCCCGGTAAAGAAATCGACTACGAAAAAGGTTGCGTCAATCACTAAGATATACTTATCAACAACGGAAAGGTGAGCGCCGGCCTCTATAGAACGCCTAAGGAAAGTTATTAGCTAAATATACTTAACAAAAAATAAGGGGACTGCCTGCGAAGGCAGTATTGCTTTACCCGCCCACTCCTCCCGAATAAAATTAAGGTATTCTTTGACCCTAGTGTGCGCAACAGGATTGGAGTCGTGTAAACGGCCAAGATTATTAAAAATGGCTCTCAGCTTTCCTAACAAAGAATCTACCGACCCTGCTGCTAAACGGGTCGGGCAATAACAAGGAACTTCAGAATACGATCGACTATGTAACATGGTCTTTCCTGAGTTGTCCTTGCTAATTAAGAATTTAACAATTTCCTCCGAAGTACACGGAGAAATGTCTCTCGGGGGATATAACTAAGGAAGCTAGGAAATCCAAAAGCTCTCGCTCAAGGGCGAACTTCTGTCTTTGGTAAGGCTTGGCTTTGAACACATCATTAAACTCTTGGAAACGTTTAGCAATCTCTGCATGGTAAACAGTCTTGGTACGCACAACAAATCTTTTAAGGCATGTCCTCGAGCCACAAGCTTGACAAAAGTTGGCATCAACATCATCAGGGTACAGACATGCGGGACATCGCCGGGCAGCTTTCCAAGGTCTTAGAACCTGGGGATCAAAGGCACTGTAAGGCAAAAATACTTACTGGCAGACACATCAGAAGGTCCAGAGGTCCCACGTGCACTGGAGAGGACGGGCGAGCTATTCTTGAGAACGCTGGGAAAGGAAAAGTAGGACTGAACCAGAACCCTTCTTGCCCAAAAGAAATCGGTCGACTGAGAAGGCCTTGATGGTCGCCCACCATGAAACTCTTGGTCGACAACGTAGCGAAGAAGAGGTCCAAGAAGAACAAAGGGTGGAAACACGTAAATGTTGTGCCCAGCCGGTAGGGGATAAGCGAAAACGTTTATCCCAGCGGATCCGGGGGTGGCTCAGGGCGTGTAGTGGGGCAGAGAGTTGCCGTAGGTATCTTATTGACAGTTACTGTCCAAGGACATTAAATCGAATGAATGAACACCGAACAAACGTTCCAAAGATAGCCAAGCCCCAACAGAAAGCATACACTCCAAATCTGAACACTTCCGCGGAGGGTCGTCAGCGGGATTATGCGACGAAGGCACGTAGAAAGTTTGAATGTTGAAGTTTTGATCTCGAATACAACGATAGATCTCCTTGATAACCTCGTTGATTGCAGAATTCCTGCAACCGTCGTCGTCTAACGCAGACTTGAGAACTTTGTTATCAATATGGACATCCACGCGGAAATTTGACAACTGACTTTTAAAGGAAACAAGAGCATTCAACAAAGGTCTCGTCACCAACAAATTGACATCTGCAGAAGGATCGATCAGAGGGCCAGTAATCTCTGGACATTAACTTCCGTCCGTCTCGAAACAGAACCGCACCCCAAGCACGCGTCGAGGCGTCAGAAAAGAGTGAAACCGTTACGTGAAGCTCGGAGCGCCAAGGGAAACAATCCCCCCAATCATCGAGGAAACGCCAGTATAAAACCTTCGTACGAAGGTTTCCCTCAAGGCGAACGAACGGCTTAGAGGAGCAGCAGAGATGGGAAATGGCCGCTGGGATAAACGTTTTGTTTCCTTCAGTTTGAGTGGCATGCCTGTGAACTAGCTAGGTGTAGCTAAGTGCATGACCACTATAAACAAACATTTGACATTTTTTTTTTTGACATTTGATGGCCTTGAGAAATTTACGGACGTGGAGTTTGCAACCGGGGACGGCCAAACTGAACGAGATAACTTCAGTCCCGCAAACCTCTAAAGGTCTTAACAGTAACATACCGGGAAGATAGGATGTCCTCCCTGAGTATCCTGAACTTGAGCTTCTTGTCAAGCGGAAGAAGAATAGCTTGGCAAAAGGAATCGCAAAGGAAAGCGAGAAAACGAATAACAACAGAAGGGACGCACTGCGATTTAGCGTTAGCTATGAAGTAACCTGTCTCTATGAGACGATAGTATAAAATGTAGGCGGCGGCCTCAGCGAGTACTAGGGGGTAGAGTGGAACTGGCTGGCGACCGATAGAGCTGACCAACGTGACGATCGTCTATATACTGAGACACAGGAACCCCAAACGAACGTGCTGCACCCGTAACAGCAAGAACGAGATTGTGATATTTATAAGCACTCGCCTTCCATCCAAACG
This sequence comes from Platygyra sinensis, assembly GCA_019787425.1. Taxonomy (NCBI): domain Eukaryota; kingdom Metazoa; phylum Cnidaria; class Anthozoa; order Scleractinia; family Merulinidae; genus Platygyra; species Platygyra sinensis. The sequence goes on from JAHPZR010001766.1 coordinate 9,941, forward strand.
GGAGAGTGCAAAAAAAAAAAAAAAACCAACCAAACAAACAAACAAACAAACAAACAAAACAAAATAAACGCCATTCCATTCCAACCAAAGAAAGGATGGAGCAGCACATGCTGATAGCCACTTTTATCATCAAAAGAGGTTTGAAAATGGCCAGGAAGGACATACCTGGGCAAGTCCGCAAGGTGGTCAAGCTTAAAAGGGAGGTCTTTAATCCACAGATTCAAGAAACGTTCATCGTGGCATAAACGAGGCTTGGAATATTCCACAGTGAGGAGAAGGACCAAATGGGAGGAAGTTACTTCGCCAACCCTGCCCCAAACTGCAAGTACCCCAGCGTCTGCCCAGTCGACGACAGTATCAGTGATTAAGTCCCGGAATTGTTCACAAACCTCGGCGTTGAAAAGTCGCATAGGAGGAGGAAACAGCGAATGATATGAGGAGCCTTTAAAACTTCCCTTGAAGGGAAGCCAATCGATTCTAACGCCTTCCTTAATAATCTCTATAGGGTCTACCTGAGATGAACCACGCCCGCTCAGCAAGCGCTCCCATATATACAGAGATGTGGCTGTGGATTTCAGCTGCTCGGAAACACTCAGGGCTGAGGAAACGAAGCTTATTTAACGAAGCTTGACTGGGGCAGGCTGCGACCATACTTGGTGAAGGTGGGCGGCCAACGAAAGGATAGGGCCCCTGCGAAAATACCACATAGGATAATATCACCCTTTGACGAATTCGCGGCAAAAGGAACAAAGGAAAAAAACAAATCCCGTGAAAACCAAAAAAAAACAAACAAACAAACAAACAAAAAAATAAACAAGCAGGAACCCACCCCTTCATTGACCCTGAGCTCCGAACTAGGTCCGAAATTGAGACACAGAGCAGGTCCCCCCAGGGCCAACGAAGAAAGCGGATGTGGAAGAACAAGAGACGGAACGAAAGAAACAAAGCTAATGAAAAAAAACAAATTATTTAGAAATACAACACAAACTCAAAAGTCAGGTCTAAGAACTAACGCCCGGCTCCTCCCCGACCACCTTGACGCCTCACCGGGTTATTATGCATGAACGGGCAACATGCCCCCATTTAAAGCAACGAAATCACTGAGTGCTTTGCTGAGGTGGGTAAGGAGATGGCCTTCACCGGTGGAAAACAAAAAACAACCACGCAACAATACGTTGCCTTCACCAGTGGTATCCGCAAAAACAGTCACGCAATAACACGCTAACCTCATTAATGGAAAACGCAAAGAAAACACGCAACGACACGTGGCCTTCACCAGTGGCAAACGGAAATACAGTCACGAAACAACACGTTGCCTTCACCGGTGGTATACGGAAATAGTTACCCAACGATACCGTTGCCTTGACCAGCGGCCAAGCAACAACAACATGTCGTCCTCACCGGCGTAAACAACAGGTCGCCTTCACCAGCGAAATACAACAACAGCCACGCAACAACACGTTGCCTTCACTGGTGGGATACCACTGTAACATCCACGCAATTGCCTAAGTCGGCGGTACGCCACAAAGAACGCCACGCAACAACAAATAGCCTAGACTAGCGGAAAATGCATGCAAAAAGAGTTAAACTAGAGTTTTGTCTCTGTAACGTTAACTCACCTACACCGGGAGACGAAGAGACACCCGAACAATGCTGGCCTAAAAAGAAAATGAGAAGGCCTAAATCGCGAAAGCCGAAAAACGCAACAGAGGGCCACAGAAGTAGCGAAAATACGAGGAAAGAAAAGGCCCGAAAACAATACAGAGCACGAAAACAATAGTTTCAAAGGCGTATACAGGTTTACCGAAATAAACCCAAACAAAAGAACCGAGAAAGAAAGTACAAGTAAACCGGAGACAAACGTAGGCACTAAAGCTACAGACAGCGGGTAAAACAAGATTTAAAAAAAAAAAAAGAAAAAAACAAAAGACAAAAAACAAAACACGTTTAGACGGTATTACGCACGAGCAGACCTTTATTTGTAGGCAGCTATTTGCAGGTCACGTGGTGGACCCTGCTCTTGAAATTAAGAAAACATGGATTGAATGATAGCAGAATTTGTTCGCACTGATGTAAAGCAACACTTTGCTAATAGACAAGCAAATGTGACGCCTAATTTCACCAATGTATTATCTCAAAAAAAGAATGGAAAAGTCAGACAAAGCTAACCAGAATAAAGAAAATGAATCATCATTGCCAGTTATCTGAGAGTACAGACAAACTTGACAGTGGGAAGAATACAGAAAAACCGAAGATAAAAAAAACAAACAAACAAACAAACAAACAAACAAACAAAACAAGAAAAAAAATACGCGCAGAAAAGTAGCTCGCCAGAAGCGACATAGAATGATACACGAGTCGAACACGCGACACATGTTACAGTGATACTCTCATTATATATACGGCTTGCTTATTACGTTACATAACTTACCATCACGTGGGAATGTGCTTGCTGTTGGTATCTCTTCCACCTTCGGCGTGACCGTCAGCATTCCTGCCTTTGATAGTGTCCTTCCCGCTAGATTAGATGCTTCGCAGTGATACATGCTAGAGTTTTGCG
>JAHPZR010001766.1:15000-18853 GCA_019787425.1 Platygyra sinensis
AACTTAATGGCGCATTGTGTCTGAGCAGCTCAGCCAATCAGATTGCAGCATTTCCTTTCCTATATTAGTAGAATTCTATGAACGAAACAATAGAGTATTTCGTCTGATAGTGGCCATTCGAAAACGGGATACTTGTAAAACAAATATGCTTGATTTAGAGGAGCATCAAATTTCCAACGGCAACTATCAGACGGATATATATAGTTCCGTCTGTTGTATTTATTCTTTACAGGCCACTAAATTTTCTTCAGCGCGTTAGCTTAAAGATACTGCTGAACTATTGACAAGTGTTAAGGCCTAATGTAAAATTTAAAAAGGAAAACACACGACTCGTGTGTTGTTGTTGTTGTTGTTGTTTTTTCTGTTATCCTGCCTGCCTAGGGAAAAATTCTCACGGACAATTACAATCCATCCGGGCAATTTTCTCTGACAAGCAATGTGGACGGATCATGAAAGTGCCTCTTATTAAATGATCAATTTAAGCCAATACGAATCAGCGAAAATTTAGTGGTAAACTTTAATTATTTACAGATTGATTCTTACCTGCTAAATTTAAAGTAAGTTCCGCTCTGCTACACTTCATTGAATTTGCCACAATGCAGCCATACTGGCCAGAATTGCTTTTTGAAACCTTCTCAATACCAAGCTCGCAGGATTTTGTATCTTTTCTGTCGGAAAACTTACCCCCACATTCTTTGATTTTTGTGCCTCTAAAAAACAGCTGTACTCGAAAGGGTTGTTCGAAGAACGGGTAGGCGATTCTCTCCTTTGATTTGTTTCCAGTACAAACAATCGTGAGGTTGTAACCAACAGGTATGACGTCATCATCCCGGAATTGCAAAATATAAATTGCAATTGATGGAGCTTTGGGACCTAAAATAGATATCGATTTGGTGTCAGCATTGTCTTAACGTGCATACGTTAACAACGAGTCCTTAACCAGTTTGTCTTACGGGACGCCATTTTAGTATTCACATTTTTACGCGGAAAGAGATTGGAATTCGCTGCTCTCGTCACTGCTTGCGCGACTGCCCGTGAACTATCGTCAACTATCACGAACTTATTTTGCTGTTTGACCATTTGAACGATAGTTAACAACTATTCACCGAAGTGGAGGTGGCTAGCTAGCAAGCAGTGGATATTTACCTCGCCGCTGCGCGGCTCGGTAAATATCCAACGCTAGCCACCGACACTGAGGTGAATAGTTGTTTTAGTATATACTAAAACAGTGAGATAACATACACCACAAAAAAAATAATTTGAATGATTTCTTAACTTGTCACGGATGCAAAGCGGGACGCCATTTTCTCTTGAGATGCTCGGAGGTAAATAGCATAGGATATTCGGAGTTTGACGAGCCAATCAGCGCGCGCGTTTAACACTATCCACTGTTTTAGTATATACTAATTAACAAATAGATTTCATGTTGCCGTGCGTCTGTTCAGTAATAGATCACAGATGACGTCAAAATGTGGTAAGAACCAAAAAGTGGCACACGAGGCGTAGCCGAGTGTGTCACTGATGTTCTTACCACATTTTGGCGTCTTCTGTGATCTATTACTGAATCAGACGCACGGCAACATGGAATCTATTTGTTTTATATAATAACGAAAAGCCTTTTTTATTTCAAAATATTTCAACATAACACAAAGGCCGGCCTTTGCCCCGCCCGGCTTTTGCCCACTTTCGCGAACAAAAAAAAGGCCATTTGACGTGATCTATGATCTATACAAAATGAAGCAATTTCATTGGTTACTATGCGTAGCAAAGAATTGTGATTGGTCGAGAAAATCACGCCACTGTCAAACCTGACTCGAGCGTCGCTTGTCGTGAAATGAAAACTTACAGCGAAAGCAGAATTGAACTGGAAATCTTGAAGAAAAGGCTGGAAAAATCAAGTCCGTTTTTGTCATCGGAGCAGCCCTGTGAGCCGAAAAGCTTAGACGTTGCCTTGAAACTTACAGGAGTTGAAAAAATACCCTCAGAAAACTTGTGGTTGCGGTCAACCTAGAGGCCATTTGATTCGAGTTTTGAATGAAAGGAGCGTAAATGACGGTGGAGATTTCTGTCTTCTGTGGTTGGTTATTCTCAAATCAGCTTGATATAGTGTCGGAGACACATTTTAGCTGCGCTACTGTTAACCGTGAGCTGTGGTTAGCTATACTTTGCTCGCTGCTTTGCATGAAGTGGACAGGACCATTCGCATCGGAAAGCAAGGTTATGTATTAATTTTACCGATTTAAGAAGTGATGTTTTGATGTTTCATTCCTGACATCAATCAGTCTGTCAACATTTGTTTTGACATTGGGAAGAGTTGAATTTTTTAAATAAATTAATCTCAGAAACATTATGTTTACTGGGTTTGTTAAATTTGAGATAAAGCAATGGTTTTCGGCTTACCAAGACCAAGTTTGTGCGTGGTTTAGTCTCGCTCGACTGCCGACTGAGACTGCTGGAAAATTATTTCTGTATCACTTTCTAAAAGAAACGGCTTTATCTTTCGTTTTCTGGCTTCTCGAACCTGTTGAATGCCTCGGCAAGACTTTTTTTTATCTTATCTTTTGCCCAGTGACGTAAAATATTTTATTGTACATATAGCGAGAATTTTACGCAATAAACCTTGCAAATAGAATTCTATATGTGCTATATTTCACCGGTGAAAAAAGCGATACGTCCAATCAGGTTTGCGTATAGCGTTCTTCACATGTGAAAAATACAACCAATCACCGTTCATGATAGAATCACTAAGCCAATCAGAGCTAAGCACTCTAATGGCTTCCGAGAAGCGCGGGCTTGAAATCAGCGTCCGCTTGAAGTTTGTGTCTCAATAACATGGCTTCGGTTCCCGTTTTACTTCACTTTCGGAAAAACAGCAATGGAATATATCTACCAAATATCTTGAGCGCTAGAACTTCAGTTTGAGAATCAATGGCCATTCAAGAAACCGAGGAAGTAAAATTTAACATCAGAAAGCCAACAACATTCAAGGAGGAACATTCAAATTTAAACAATGTAAGTCAACAATGTCCGAATTTGTCTTTGCACAGCGCGAAACGTCGCCATGACATGATTGAATCTGACAGTAATTATGGACAAACGAAAAGATTTCTCACTATGTATTTACGAATTCTCCCCTATTATATTTAAGCTTGTATAGGCTCGTTGTACGCCTGTATCTGGACTGGAAAGCGGATTTGTTTTTCATTACGCTCGGTCATTCATTACGTTCTCAGCGTTCTGCATGTAAACTTATGGTGCCGGAAAAAAAACTAAAACTGATTTAATGGTTGTGTGTAATTCTCGTTATATATACAATAAACAGATTACAGCATAGAAAGTGCTTTGTACGGATTTTTATTCACTCGTTGCAAAACTTTGAAAACTCACTCGTTCGCTGCGCTCACTCGTTCGTTTTGCAAAGTTTTGCAACTCGTGAATAAAAATCCGTACGTCGCACTTTCTATGAAGTAATCTATTTATCCTTATTCTCAAAACTTTCCGACATTTGAAAACGGCAGAGGGAAAAACTTTGTAATGATGACGTCAATCGTGCATCTGTCCTCTAATAGATCATAGCCGGGAACCAATCAAAATGCGAGAATAACTTGGGCTATTATATAATTGGAGATAGTTGATGATAGTTAGGGGAGAATCAACTATCATCGACTATCACGCGCCGTTTGACCATGGAATATGAAGGCATAGAGATAGGATAAAAAACCAGTCTGTTAACGCTATGGTACATGCGGTTGTTTTTAAATTCAAGTGTTCTGAAGTGTTCGATGGAATTTTGGATATATATTCTGCCAGACTAGTTTATCAGGAGATGGATTGCGGATCCTGTTTTTTTTTT
>JAHPZR010001767.1:0-10000 GCA_019787425.1 Platygyra sinensis
TTCCTCAAGATCAAACAAGAAGCCAGTGGATGGCCCGAGTGGGTGGGCGACGACGCCGACAAACAACAACAATACATTCGCGAGTACCAAGCCAAGGAAGGCATCCAACTCGATCCCGACAAGATCCGAAAAAATCCAGGTCGACGTTCCCTCGCCAAAATGATGTTGAACAGTTTCTGGGGCAAGTAGGGCCAACAAGGTAACAAGAGTCAAGTCGAAGCCATCTCGTCGCCAGAACGACTCTACAAATTGTTGAACGACGATACTCGGGAACTGCAAACCCTTCGCGTCATGGACGACGAAATGATCGAGGTGGTCCACAAACGTGTCCAGGACGAAGAGATGGTGCAAGTCAACATTAACATCTTCGTGGCTTGTTTCACCACCTGCTGGGCCAGGCTCCGACTCTACCAAGAAGGATTGAGTCGACTCCGTCCCGAACAAGTGTTGTACTTCGACACCGATTCCATCATCTTCTCTCAGCGACCCGGTGAGCCCACGCTACCCACTGGCGATTATCTCGGCGACTTCATCAGCGAATTGAAACCCGACGATCATATCGTGGAATTCGCTGCCGCTGGCCCCAAGAATTACGGGTACCGAACCCACCAAGGGAAAGTCGAATGCAAGGTACGCGGGTTCACCCTCAATGCACGTGGGCAAGACCAATTGAACTTTGACCTTCTCAAGGCCAACGTCATCGATGAAGTCACTGTTCCCCTCGACGAACCACGCATCATCCCCGTGCACAACCTGCAAAAGATCACGCGAGATGTCAGCACCAAAACCTTGGAAACGACCAAAGAAACCAAACGACACCGAGTGGTCTTCGACAAACGCGTCGTCGATCCCGACACTTTCCTGTCGTACCCTTACGGCTAGGAAAAACAGGTCACCACCCTAGACGAAGATCTCAGTCAAGCCCAGGCAGCCCAACTCGATGACGTGGACATGCAAAACGTTGCAACATTAATGGAACTCGTGTAGAACAAAATAAAAACTGTTTTCTCCTGTCACACGGTGTCTGTGGTCACTTCCGGTTTTCGATGACGTGAATTCCGGTTGCCATGACGTCACTTCCGGTTGCCATGGCGTCACTTCCGGTCTGCCTCGCTCCCATGTCGACTGCCCGGGACTAGATCCTAAAAACCTCGCTCCCATGTTCGCCGCACGGGACTAGACCCTAAAAACCTCGCTCCCATGTTGCCCGCGCGGGACTAGATCCAAAACTCGAACCCAGACCCCGGACGTCCATTTCCCATGATCCTCTCTGATTGTTTTGTCACGTGGGCGAAATGCGGCTTTCTTATTGGTCCATTCAAAAAATACTGCGCTCTGATTGGTTAGGGGCCACTCGTACCCCTCTTACTACTATTGTCTGTGACTACAACTGTTTGTTGTTTTGTGTGCGTTTTTTGTTCCAAATTTTGTTGAAAACAAATCGGGTCAAGTGGGGTTACCGCCATCTTGACTTCCGGTCAAGTAAAGGCCACCCAAAAAGCCCGCCGGTTTCTTTTCAAGTTTTCAACAGAAGTACCTCATAATGGGAGATTTGTTCCTTTTTGATATAACTTTCAAGCCATTGTTAGTTTTTCTCGATGTGATGAGCCATTTTGCTCAACAATCCTTTTGAGTGCGAGGGCATTCATGTCGCTTTGATTTCTCGCGTGTTAAACTTTGTTCGATTGGTGAAAGGACAAGAGTGTCTATGTTTACCAGCTGTTAGCTGATTGAATGTTTGTGTTTTTAAATTTTGTGGGGTAGATGACTGCCTGTGTGCTCCAGAAGGGCTAACCTTCAGAATACCCGGCCAGGACTGCGTGACATTAAATGCCTGCTCCCGTAGTCCCGCAGTCAACAAATATTTGCATATGGAAACAAAAGAGAAAAACTTAATGTAGACACGAAACAAGCGTGCTACACATGAATATACCTCGTTCTAAAATCCATCAGCCGAAACAAGCACGTTACACATGGAAAGGCTTCGTTCTATAATCCATGAGCCGAAACCCCGAGTTTTAATATTCCTTTTATCCACTGCGGGACTGCGGGAGCAATAGTTTTACTCGTCTTACGTTCATCAACCCTTAAAATGGCGGTACTCATCGTTACGTCTCCTATTGTCATTAATGTGCCAACCAGAGGTTTTTTGGCTCTCGAAACAAAGGATTCTTTTGTTCTGTGGTTGGCAACATTTAAATATCAAAAGACTTGTTTGTAAACAGTGAATATCGCTATACAAAACCACTGCGGGATTACAGGAGTAAGCGTTCAATGTCACGTAATCGTGGCCGGGTATTCTGAAATTGCTCTCCAAATGCTATTCCATTAACTTTGAAGGGGTTGTTGAGACGAACCATGAATACTGAAGGCTTAATTCTCAGCACAGAGCAAACTTAATACATCATGTACCAAACCTCCTTTTCTCGGATCAGGACATCTCCGCATTTCTGCGTGGGCTCCGGAAAAACGATTTCAATCCATTAAACTTTGTCGACGTCTCAGGAACTTGTTAGTTTGTTTCTACTCAAAATATGATAATAACTTATCCTATCGAAATTTACTGCAAAGAAGTCTTTCATATATTTTAAATCCTGGGTAACATTGAACAAAGTAATCGAATCATCAAAAAGTTAGAAATTTCCACATTTCTTTCAGTTAACGAACCAAAAAATTTGGCCGCCATATCGAAAATCACCGATGTATGACGTGACGTCACACTGGTAGTTATGACTAAACCACTGATTTGCCTGGAGGCACCTTCTCCCTCCTGGTTAGGCCTAATCAGTATTTTCAGTGGTTAGGCCTAATCAGTATTTACCTTGTGTACGCATCACAACGTATCCAAGGGCATTTTGAGATATGGAAACAAGTCCTAACCGTTCCTCTCAGGCGTGTACGGTTTTCAGCTTTCCTGTTTTTTTTTTTTTTTTGTTAACTAAACTAAATCGTTCACATACGTTCATTGATTCACTTAACAACATGGGTATAATCAAGTGTTGGTATGAAGCTTGCCGAAAATAACAAATTATAGCGTTGTGTCTCGATTGCGTGACGCGCAGTGGTTACCTAGCACTGATGAAAATCTGCCCCGATCAAATTTCTTTACACGGACTAAATATAGTCGTGTTCGTTACGAAAACTTAAAATTTCAGCATTTTTTGCAATGTATAAAACTAAACTCAACATCAATGTATCGAAGCATTAGAAACTATACACGGGAAAATAAGCCTTATATTACTAGAGCAAAAACGATCGAAGCCTTCACCAGCATTTTTTAATGTTCAAATTCAACAATTAAAATCTCTGTGGCAAGTCAAGTTTTCTGGCAGGAATACACTTGGGCCACGCCAAAATGAAATGTACTAGTATTATTGAAAGGGAAATTGACTAGTAAATCTAGTAAGTCATCGGAAAACTTTCGCTGTTCCTAGATGTTGACGTAATATAGTTTATAATATATTCAAACAAGGATTTTCACTCAACTGAAACTGCAGTCATTCACCTAAATCGAAAATATACTCGCCGGCGGTACAAATTCCACACTGTACCTGTGCCCTGTGTTAAAATTGACTTGGATAAGCCGAATTGTTTGCTTTAATAATACTGCTACCGTAAATACTCGCTTCTGATTGGTTGGAAGCTGATCAATTTATCCCAAATTGTATCGATAGCTGAACAAACAGAGGAAACAGAAGTTTATAATGACTTGTTGAGTTTTAAGAGAGAGCATGTATCACCCGCTGTGAGATTGTAAAATAGATTGAAGCGTCAAGAGTTTGTCAGATGTAGCGATGAACAGCAACTCAGGATGAAAATACACTTTGCTGTTTTAGCATACAACAAACTTGTTGAGGAATACTCCTCACCGCTCGAGGGAGAACGCGATCCAGACTCAGTAATCACCACCCTCATCAATGTTGACCGTTTTTATAATATTCAAGTGTAATTTTTGAAATGTAATTTTTTAATCACAAAAATTTAAGTCATACTTGTAATTTTTTCAGAAAAAACATGAATAGAATGGATGTAAAAAAGAAGCTCGAGTTGAGTTACGTTATGGAAAGCTATTGGGACATGCTGCCGAATGAAATAAAATAGTACATAATACATTTAAAAATCGCTCAACAAAATATCGATGAAGAGAAGAAGGAGAGGATGCAAAGCTTATATGAAGAAATCAAGTTGTATGGACAATTAAAAGCGAAATGGAGACTCGGACACATCAAATGTAGAATAGACCATGAATGTAAAAAGTATGAAACGTATGACTATGTAAAGTATGGTCAACTCAGACGTGACAAGTATAGTCATCTCAGAATTTCGGGTTGCTATGTCAACAAATTGAATGTCAAATGTGAAATGTATTTATGTCACGGTTTCCAACAAGCTCTGGCACGCGTCAATCATGTAAAATCTTTTTTATGAATTTTTTTCAGAAAAATAAAAAGAAATGGATATGGAAAGGAAATTACAGTTGTCACTCTTTTACGAAAGCTATTGGGACATGTTACCACCCGAAATACAAGCTTATATCATGCAATTGGTAATCGCTCAAATGCAGATCGATGCAGAACGGAAAGAGATGATGAACAGATTGTGTCACGAAATTCAATACTATGCACGTCTGAAAGAGAGATGGGGAGTCGGACATGTGAAATGCGTCCCGGAGAAAAAACCATGTCAAGCTTGCCATCGATATCATCTACGCGTGTACGGATTCCACGTGAACGGAGCAAATGCCAAACAAAGATTGTTTCTCGGTAAAAACATGATGGATGCCTATGAATCGATTCATGTTATAAAATCACTTTTGTAATTGTTTCTTTCTCAGACATTGAACTCCGAGACGAAATTGGACTTGATGAAACACGCGGACAGTTATTGGATGTTACTCCCGGAAGAAATAAAAGAGATGATCTTAAAGTACAAAGAGATTTTCACTCAACTGAAACTGCAGTCATTCACCTAAATCGAAAATATACTCGCCGGCGGTACAAATTCCACACTGTACCTGTGCCCTGTGTTAAAATTGACTTGGATAAGCCGAATTGTTTGCTTTAATAATACTGCTACCGTAAATACTCGCTTCTGATTGGTTGGAAGCTGATCAATTTATCCCAAATTGTATCGATAGCTGAACAATTAAATTTTAATTGTATCGGTTGCATTTGATCGGATAAATTCAAGTTTGCCGTTGACGACAAACAAGAAATGCTTTGTATGAAGAAGCAATAGTAAATAAAAACAAAAACAAAATCGACCAAAACTTAGCTACGCAGATATTTGGAGTGAGCTACCGAGAGGAAAAATCCGAAAGGCTGCATTGAAAATCTCTCGCTCGAGCATCTTGAAGAGGTTTTCGGAGATTTCTACACCGAATTAAGGTAGTTAAACAAGAAAGACGGCCGCTGCGAGCCAGAGTCGGGATCGGCTTGTCGATTAAACACAACTTGGTACTTAGTGACTCAACATTTTGGTTTAAGAGGAAGGCAAGAAGACTTCAACTCGTGCAATGAACGCTTCAAGTCTGCAAAGAATGAAAATGGCCGCGACTATATGTCATGTTTGCCGAGTCAAGCCCTACGAAGATGAGAATATCTAATTCAAGGAAGGATGGTCGTTCCAAGAATGGAGGCGACTAGTAACAAAAATGTCCAGCTGGCGTTTCTGAAGAATTCATGAGCCGCGGACCAAGCAAAGCAATTTAAGTCCATGGTTTGAAAATCTTAAAAACTTACAAACTTCGTTGACGAACCCACCGGTCACTTTGAACTAGTCTTCCCATTTCAACTTCACTTGTCTTTGCCCAGTTATCCTCAGTTTTCCCGAATGAACTCGTCCTTGTATCTTTAGCTCCATGTCATAGTTTAAATTAAGGCTGTAAACTTTTCTTAAAACGATTTCACGCAAGTTTTGTCAATAAATAAAACGCTTTTGATACCGTCTCGACTGGTTTCGACGTGCATTTTCTTTCCTGTACATGTTGATTATTCATCAAAAAGTCGCTCATGCGTTCAGAGTTTTGACAGCTTCAAAGCCAATGAAATTGAACTTAATGTTACAAACTTGGAACTTGCTCGTCTATGTGGCTCGTTTTTGAAAGAAAAATAATATCGTATGGAGAACTTTGGCGCAAATTGTTGAGAAACTTAAAGACTTAAGTAACATATTTTATCACACCGTTGCTTCATTCTAGCATCCCTCAATAGCAAAAAGACGTCAGCCAGAAGCTTGTATTCACGGTTGCCGTATTATTAAAAGGAAATCGGTCTGTTCGAGAAACAATTAGGGATTAATTGTACTTGTGAACAGATCGGACTTTTTCTAATTTCCACTCGTGGCTGCGGCAGCCACTCGTGGAAATTACTAAAAAGTCCGATCTGTTCACGCGTACAATTAATCCCTAATTGTTTCTCGAACAGACCGATTTCCTATACTAATTGTACTTGCAAGTCTATGGTTTGGGTTCTGATTTCGTTATCAAAATGGGGGGAGAAACTTAAGGCGCGGAAAGCGTGGATCCTAGCTCGGATCCCAGCTCGGATCCTAGCTCGGATCCTAACTCAGATCCTAGCTCGGATGCTAGCTCGGATCCTAGCTGGGATCCTGGCTCGGATTCTGGCTCGGATCCTAGCTCTGATCCTGGCTCTGATCCTGGCTCGGATCCTGGCTCGGATTCTGGCTTTATTCTTAGTTTATCTCATCAAAGAGCGAATATCAATGAAAGAAGTTATTACACGACTGAGAAGTATACATTTTTGTGATTGGCTGGAAGAAAGCAAATTAATCGTTAATCTTTAATTCCCTCTGCAGTACAAATTAACCTGCACGCTTTGGTAATTGTCTCAGTCATATAATAAAAATAGATTACTTTATAGAAAGTGCGACGTACGGATTTTTATTCACGAGTTGCAAAACTTTGCAAAACGAACGAGTGAGCGCAGCGAACGAGTGAGTTTTCAAAGTTTTGCAACGAGTGAATAAAAATCCGTACAAAGCACTTTCTATGCTGTAATTTGTTTATTGTATATATAACGAGAATTAAACACAACCATTAAATCAGTTTTAGTTTTTTTCGGGCACCATAAGTTTACATGCAGAACGCTGAGAACGTAATGAATGACCGAGCGTAATGTAAAACAAATCCGCTTTCCAGTCCAGATATAGGCGTACAACGGGGAGAATTCGGCTGAAATACATAGTGAGAAATCTTTTCGTTTGTCCATAATTACTGTCAGATTCAATTATGTCATGGCGACGTTTCGCGCTGTGCAAAGACAAATTCGGACTCTGTTGAGCGGCACACAAACGAGGCTAAAGGGTCAATACAATACAGAATTGACCCTTTCGCCTCGTGTGCATGTCAAACCGCTGACAACTTCGATAAGAGCTATTTGAATGTTCCTCCTTGAATTTTGTTGGCTTTCTGATGTTAAATTTATTTCCTCGGTTTCTTGAATGGCCATTGATTCTCAAACTGAAGTTCTGGCGCTCAAGATATTTTTTAGATATATTCCATTCCTGTTTTTCGGAAAGTGAAGTAAAACGGGCACCGAAGCCCTGTTATCGAGACACAAGTGGACGATGATTTCAAGCCCGCGCTTCTCGGAAGCCATTAGAGTGCTTAACTCTGATCATGATTGGCTTAGTGATTCTATCACGAACGGTGATTGGTTATATTTTTCACATGTGAAGAACGCTATACGCAAACGTGATTGGACGTATCGCTTTTTTCACCGGTGAAATATAGCACATATAGAATTCTATTTGCAAGGTTTATTGCCTAAAATTCTCGCTATATATACAATAAATGAGTAATCGTAGGAGAAGTTAAAGATTTACTCTGCACGTGATGGCTTAAAACTTTTTTTAACTGCATTTGCTTAAAGGCTAGTGCAATTTTAAGAGAATTTTCAATTATAACTCGAAGCGTAAGACCTCAATTGCACTTGCATTCATAAATCACCTACACTAATTAAAGAGCGAGTACTAACTAAAGAGAGAGATACTTAGAGATTCCAATATAGCGCATATTAGGAAGGGAATATTAATTTCCTCACTTTTTTTTTAAGTTGCAAGAATACTTTAGACAAATACATTCTCGTTTATAGGGTGTCTTCCTTTAGAACTGTTAGTGATGTGGACAGGCTCTTCTTCACTTTCTTCTTTCCTACCTTTTTGTTTCCTTTGAAGGGCCCTTGTTGCCGCTACTGCGGCTGCTGTTGTTGAACTAAGGGTGAGAGGAAAATGAAGTCAAGTAGTTATCTGAAGAAGCACTCGTGGACTGTTTCCTCATATTTAAGAAAAGTAAAAAACAAAACTGAAAAGAAAGATTTTCCTTCTTCAACAGAAAATTTAGATATTAGGGCCTGACTGTCAAAGTCTCAGAGAGCAAGGTGTATGCGACTACAAGGGAGTTACGTTAAAAATGACCCTTTTAAAAGTGTCGAAGCCACTATCACTTAACAAAGTGTTTCTTTTTCTTAACCCTGGTGTCGATTTTGCTTTGTTTCTGTAGGAGTGTTTTTCCATTTTTTTTCTTTCTCATTGCTGTCGCCATTTTTTTTTAATTCCAGAGATCTTTCTTACAACGAGAATGTATACTTGCCAGACAGTTGTTGTTTTGCGAGGAGCCTTTTGTGAGTATCTTCATCTTAGACGAGCTTTTATAGCATAACTGAGGTAAACCATGTGCCTTGATTTGCTATTCGCGCCATTTCCTTATTAAGCAAGTAATATAGAAAGAATTATTAAGTGCAAGTTTGTTTATAGAATAGACCATAAGGTAATTATATTTTCGTCAATTTCCAGGAGTTTGCAGTATAACCAGATAGAAATTATTTCAAATCAGAGCTTTACCACTCGTGTTCAATATCTGTACGTATTTTAAAGCAATACAAGTGTGAAATGAATCTTTATTATGTTTTTTTTTCTGATCACAAATGTTTCCCATTATAGGACTACAACAACCAAATTACAGTGTGATTCAACTAGAATGGTTTTATATGACGGCGTTTCAATGAAAATTACACATGAAAAAAAAAAAGAGATGATTATATACCTCAAGAATATCTTAAAAACTGCGTAACCACTGTTTTCCCTGCCCTGTCTTGCTGCTGTTTAAAAAATAGTCTTATCGTTCGACATAGAGCGTTTTCCAAATGAATTCTTAAGTGGCTGTCCCGCTAACAGCGGTCCGGTCAATTTCGGGTCAGAAAAAAGTTAGCCTTTATAATTTTTGGACGAAAAGGCCTTAGTGTGTATATACTAAAAACAGTATGTTTTGTTGTAATTTCTGCTTTTCTTTTTTGCCACGCCCCAAAACGACTTTAGCTGTCTGAGGAGAGATTTTTGATCGATTCAGTAATCAAAATTCGTGATTTTTCCGGATCGCGCTGCCTTAAAGCAAGGACGTATTGCTCCATATCGACCAGACCACAGCATTCAGGTACATCCGAAGTGCTTTGCACCGAAATATCGTTACGGTTGGATAAAAATTGGATAACCGCAAAAAGATCTTAGATACCTCACTGCGGTGCTTGTGAAAATGAATAAATAATTAGCTGTAAGAAAGACTGAAAATATCAAAAGTGGCACCTAAACTAGGTTTAAAATGACATTTACAGCAAAGATCTTTCCATACTCTAACAGATTCTAAAGTCAAACTTGCGGGTATCGTCCTTCAGTAGACGCGAGCGAACTCTGCGGTTGAACACTAATTACTGCATAATTATGCAAATATCACGCAATTCGCGGCTACCGTGATGGCGATTGAATGGAAACAACCGGATAAAGAATCATGTTTGGGAGACCAGAATGTGCTTTCATTCCGGCAATATCTTATATGCGTAACTTAGTACCCCTTATCTTGGATTGACATTGATGGAAATAGACGAAAGAATGTTTTCAAGTTAATTATGCAACACTCACAGCTAGAGCTGAGGGCGGTTGCGAGTTGAAAACAAACAAGCGGAAAATATTTAACGTTGTTTCAACA
>JAHPZR010001767.1:12500-18738 GCA_019787425.1 Platygyra sinensis
AGCTTATTTTGTAATATGATCTCTGGTATAAAAAGGTTCGGAATTTGCATAGTTGTTCTTCTTTCAGATGTAGTTTGCTGAACCACTTTTCTGGATGCGGAAGAGGTTAGAAAAATCGATTTATTTTAAACATGACAACTTCCTTAAGTACCTGAAAGACCTTATTCTACACACTCTAAAGTATGAAAAATCATTTTTAGAGCAATTCGGTTAGATGGTACGTGATAAGCTTGGCTTGTGTGCGATAAAATTTTTTTCTTCTCATACAGCTGCTATTTAGCATGATTAAAAAGAAATGGCCGCTAAAAAAGGAGTAAATGGCACGTAAACTGTAAATATGTATTTCGTTATACTCAAAAGAAGCTAAAAGAATGTCGTCTGTATTTTGAATTGTTCCTTGAAATGTTATTAGGTCGGTAAGAAATTAGACCTAAAAGTGCCAAGTTTCCTTGTTATCTCAGTAGAGTCTTAATATGAACCCAAAGAAATCCCTGCCAAGGGTAACAATGGATAAATATGATTTATTTTGTATGAAACAGGACTTCTGGGCTGTTGAAACAACGTTAAATATTTTCCGCTTGTTTGTTTTCAACTCGCAACCGCCCTCAGCTCTAGCTGTGAGTGTTGCATAATTAACTTGAAAACATTCTTTCGTCTATTTCCATCAATGTCAATCCAAGATAAGGGGTACTAAGTTACGCATATAAGATATTGCCGGAATGAAAGCACATTCTGGTCTCCCAAACATGATTCTTTATCCGGTTGCTTCCATTCAATCGCCATCACGCTAGCCGCGAATTGCGTGATATTTGCATAATTATGCAGTAATTTGTGTTCAACTGCAGAGTTCGCCCGCGTCTAATGAAGGACGATACCCGCAAGTTTGACTTTAGAATCTGTTAGAGTATGGAAAGATCTTTGCTGTAAATGTCATTTTAAACCTATTTTAGGTGCCACTTTTGATATTTTGAGTCTTCTTTATAGCTAATTATTTATTCATTTTCACAAGCGCCGCAGTGAGGTATCTAAGATTTTTTTGCGGTTATCCAATTTTTATCCAACCGTCACGACATTTCGGTACAAAGCACTTCGGATGTACCTGAATGCTGTGGTCTGGTCGATATGGAGGAATACGTCCTTGTTTTAAGGCAGCGCAATCCGGAAAAGTCACGAATTTTGATTACTGAATCGATCAAAAATCTCTCCTCACACAGCTGAAGTCGTTTCGGGGCGTAGCAAAAACGAAAAGCAGAAATTACAACAAAACGTACTGGTTATAGTATATACACACAAAGTCCTTTTCGTCCAAAAAGTATAAAGGCTAACTTTTTTCTGACCCGAAATTGACCGGACCGCTGTTAGCGGGACAGCCACTTAAATAAGGAGAAATATATATTGAGATAACATGATAAAAAATATATTCTTCGAACACGGTGAGCAAGTAGAATCATGATCACTCGAGAAACCCAGCCATAATTTAATTGCTTAATCTTTTAAGAGGAAATATTGGCATAGTTTTTTTTTTTAACCTTTAGATTTCTGTTTGGAAACCGATTGAAGAATATTCCTTACCGAGCCTTCTTTTACGTGTCTACGAACCAAGCTAGCAATGAAGAGCAGATCATGTAAGTAATATGACATAAACTAGTTGAAATTACAAGGGAAATGGCACTATGCTAAGTGCTACTGTCACAAGACTGGCAAAACAGCAACGAATGATAATAAGCTTTATCGGTCGATGCATTTTCTCTTTCTTTCAATCAGTTGGGAGCCCATGACTTAACCTGCAACTGATAAACCCCTGCTAAAAAAAAAAAAAAGAACGGCAGAAATAACAGCACGGCCTTGGCATACAATATCCAGCAGACGAACTAAACCTTAAGCTAGTTATCATGCTAGTTTTCTATCTTCTCTCTCTCTCTCTTAGTTCCTTGCCCCCGGGTGGGGGATAGTTTTCTATCTTAAATGCTTCTTATTATTGTTCCAGAATGTTATCGGATAATCCAATAGAGACAATTGAACAGAAGCATTCAAGCTCGGAGCCCACCATCTAGTAATGTAAGTTATTTCTTATTGCACTAGTATATAGCAGATGACTAAACCACTTCTTTCGAAATGAATTGACAACAGCTGAATCAATGAGCCATCAATCCACAACTGTTTTAATGACATTGGTCATGTAGGTTCATGAATCTTTCATGAGATGCGTGTGCTGTTGGGAAATTCTACATGAGTCATTATATTTCATATTTGTCCTGTATTCTCGAACCTAATTTAGAAGTTGACATTTAGATAACTCTGTTAACCATACGAGCAAACAACAAGTATTGCAACATAAAAAAAAAAAGTTTTAAACAGAAAAAAACCATTACTTGATAGCCTTTGCAAGAATATTATGCTACCTCCAACCATTGTTTGCGCTGTGTGTTCATTTTATTTTGACAGATATTTGCTACGGACGAAGCTGAAAATACTGAACCTTGAATCGGTGGTCGGCCTTAGTGGCCTACATTCTCGACTGTAATGTACCCAATATTTATTACTAGAAGGAGGCTTTTGTTTAACGTTTCGCACATGAAAACTACGTATATGGAAGTAAAATCTAGCTAGAGCATTTAAGGCAATTTTATAAAATCCTTTAAGTTCAGGTCCATAGCAAGAAAGAGAGCATTGGTGTCAATAAAATTGACTACTTATGGCCTTGAAAGCGGAATTGAAAACTGACGAAAACTACGCATATGGCAGTAAAATTTATTACGGTGTCCTAGATTTCGTTTCGTGATGGCTTTGACTTTTATCTCGCCGAGGCATCTTCATAATATTTCATAGCTAACGCCACAATAAACGTCGACACTTACCGCAAGTTGGCAATTTACCTCGGCCAGTGTAAGTCTTCAGTCGGGTAGAAACTTGCAGCAAACGTTGTCAAGACTGAACTGAACTATTTTTATGACATATCAAGAAATCAACCACACCTTTCCCGCTTTGTTCACTGTTTTGTAATTTCTCTAACCACAGAGGCACGTTTGATTTTTCTTGTAATCACCGATCATGTGACTTTTCATTCACGATTGCACTGCATCTCTAAGCGTGAATTTTAAACTTGGGAAAGTCTGTAGTCTTCTCACACAATTTGTCGTGTATTTTGCCTCCTTTCTATAGCCCTCGTTAGCTTTGCTTCATGGCATTGTTCGGTATTATTTCATCTCCTTTCTTTAGCCTCTCAGACTCGCTATAATTCAGGGCAATGTTCAGAACTGTTTCGCTTCCTTTTCCAGCGCTAGCTCGCGGCTCTCTTTCGCTTCTTCTTTGCCTGTTAATCTTTGCTTTCTGTTATTTTTGGTTTGTTTTTGTTGTTGTTGTTGTTGTTGTTTTTTTTCTTTGCTTCGGTTACGCGACTCCATCGCCGTCGTGCGTATGCGCCCAAGAACAATACCGCTGGCCATGATAACCATGAGAAATTCAAATCATGGGTTTCCTTTACTTCCCCTATATGGGTATGGAGCTCCACTATAAGGAAGGATACTAAGAGTACCAATAGTTAGCTTACCTCGAAGAAACAAACTGCTTTTACTCGACAAACCATTATTTTACTGGAGCACAGGACCACCTCAAGCCGTCTTGATCGTGTCCAAGTATGGTTATTAGGTTCTAGGAAGCTGCTTTGCTAAAAGAGTACTCGAATTAAAAAATTGAATCGACACAATGAATGCAAAGAAAGGTTACTGAAGAAGGAAGATTGTTTTCAAACCCTAAAAATGAGCTTCAAAGGGAAATGTTTAGGAAGTGATGGATTTACAGTAGAATTTTATATACATTTTTGTTCCATGTTAGGAGAGGAAATGTTCAAAGCTTTATCAAGCCTTGTTACATGGTCCTCTCAATATAAATGGTGAAACAGAGAATTAACTCTGAAGTGTAAATTTAAGTGCTAATTAAACTTATGAATAACCCACTGGGCGTTAGCCCTAGTAAAGGGAATCAGGGAACCACACGAGGCAAAGAAAAAATCTTTTGACCTCGGTGGGAATCCTCTGGATTAGATCTACCGTTACTCTGCCGACTGAACTACGAGATCGGACAGAGAAAGTCGGGGACGATTTAAGGTGGTGAATCGCGGCGAAAAGAAAGTAAGGGTACATATGAATGTTGTGCCGTGTAGCACTAGGAACACAAATGGTGAAACAGAGTTATTCATGAGAGTTATTCATGAGTCTAATTAGCACTTAAATTTACACTTCAGAGTTAATTCTCTGTTTCACCATTTGTGCTCCTAGTGCTACGCGGCACAACATTCATATGTACCCTTACGTTCTTTTCGCCGCGATTCACCACCTTAAATCGTCACCGACTTTCTCTGCCGACCTCGTAGCTCAGTCGGCAGAGTAACGGTAGATCTCTAATCCGGAGGTCGTGGGTTTCGATTCCCACCGAGGTCAAAAGATTTTTTCTTTGCCTCGTGTGGTTCCCTGGATTCCCTTACCAGGGCTAACGCCCAGTGGGTTGTTCATGGGTTTAATTAGCACTTTAGTTAGCATTTCTAAACCTTTGGACGACAAGAAACCTCACCTTGTATTGTCGACTAACAATGGCCCTTTGCAGTTTACGATCACATGGTACAAAAACCGCCATGCTGGAGAGCAAACTGCCCACTGGGACCTCCAAAACAAAGCAACTTAACTAAATATTCTTTTGTTTTGGAGGTCCCAGTGGGCGGTTTGCTCTCCAGCATGGCGGTTTTTGTACCATGTGATCGTAAACTGCAAAGGGCTCATTCTCAACTGCCTTGCTCCTTCTAAGCTAGTTTACAATACATCTGCAACCACTTCTCTTTGCAGCGTTATTCCTTGTCTCTGGTTTATATATATTGAGAGGATACATATAAATGTTGTGCCGCGTAGCGCTAGGGACACAAATGGTGAAGCAGAAAATTAACTCTGAAGTGCAAATTTAAGTGCGGCTGCCTCCGAGTTTGTGTGGAATGCAAAACCTAAAATCAAACACACCACAATGATTTGTCCGAAAATCAAGAGTGGCTTAGACCTAGCAGGTTTCGAAATAATGAACAAGGTCCTTAAGGTCACTTGGCTAAAAAGACTTCATGAAAGTTGTGGTAATGCAAATTGGAGCCACATGCCTCTTTCGATTTTACCAATGCAACAATTATTTAAAATGTCTTTAAGTCTTTATTCTCATTAAATTTTACAAAGACGTCTTCTTTACCTGATAAGCCAACATATTCCAGAAAGCAAAGAACAAAAACTAGACTTAATCCTGTGGATTAATCGCTTTATTAATAACTTAACTTTCAATGATTTTTACCGCAAGTTGACAAACAAAACTGATTTCCCAACATATTATAGCTTATGCCGCTCAATTCCTCAAAAATGGATTCGCTTTTTAAAACAATCTAACCCAAACACACCTACAAATTTAGAATCAGAAACTTGAGCCTCCTACAGCTGAGAGAAAAATGCTGCAGTCGAACCTAGACGAGCAAGTAATCAGCACTAATACTCAAGCCAACAACTCGGTTTAGACCTGCGCTTAATAATTGCCAAGTATTGCATCTACTGTGCTTCAAGAAACGGGGACAATTACTACTTCGAAGCCTTCTTTGCATACCTAAAACGCAAATTATTAATAGAGAAAAGCAAATGCAAATCACAAATCAATTTGTAAACACGAAGCTCCACGACACGTTCACATGTGTGTTTCTGTTTCTGTTTTTTGTTTTTGTTTTTTTTTTTTTTTCTTGTTTTGCTCTCGTGGGTGTTTTTTGTTCTTTTTATTTTTATTTTCCAATGTTTTTTTTTCATTTTAAACACTTTTTTTTCTCTTTCTAAAACAGACAAAAGAGTATCGATAATATAATAGCTGTATTGTTATTTTTAGTTGCGCAATGTAAACTGTTAGTCAGTTTTACAGCCAATATCTGTAAATTAATATGTTATGTAAGCATTGCAACAAGGTCTGATATCTAGATAAAAAAGAAGAACAAAATAAATGTAAAGGATATTTGAGTTCGAAAAAGGAGCGCCATTCCCTTCAACAAGCAGGGATGAAAAGGTCACGTGTGAGAAGCGTTGATAAAATGGTTCGACTAGGCGCGCAAATTATGCCGGTGAAATTTTCACCTTTGTTAAGGCTGGTTCTCACTAGCGCATAAGCATAACATAAGCATAACAAGTGAGAACACACTCGACATAAGCACTGAAGCATAAGCATAAGCAGAAGA